>WURS02467186.1:0-13240 GCA_011762765.2 Rhinocypha anisoptera | reverse complement strand
AGCTAGCGTCTTCGGACCTGAAGACGCTAGCTGCAACGCTGGAGAAACTGCTGTCCCCACAACATGGACAGACGCGGAAGAAACCCAGGAAGAAGTAAATCTACAAAAAGACACCGAGGAAACCTCAACCAAGAGTTACCGTTTTTTATTTCACAAAAAAATAATTGAACTCACTTCACAATATAGAAAACGTAATGATTATTTTGTAATATTGATTGTCATTTAAATACCCGATTTTTAACTGCTTCCTTGGTGGTTTTGATCGCAGCTAAACAATTTAGCTGAAACTGCTTCCTACTCAGACGTTCCCTCCAGGATACGTCTGTTACTGATTTACTATAGTCGACATGGCGTAAATCACATCACCACATTTCATTTGTTTACTCTGCAAAATCGTGATTATTCGAGCACATATATTCACCGTTGATTAAAGCAAAGTTCGATGTATCTCTTCCTTGAGTATAATCAAGTCCAGTCCACTCGGTTTATTTTAACCTGCAAGTTCAAGCGGAATAAGCATTCTCTTTGCAAACAGTTCTTTAATTTTACCTCCATTTCAAACTAGCTGAAGGTTTATATTGATCTTTGTCTTTACTCTATTGTTTTCCTGGCCATATCGCCGTTACGACTACAAAATGTTGCTTCTCGAAGGATATTGTCATACTTGTGTAACATAGCACCCAAAATTAAACGGGAAATGGGAAAAATGACTTTAGATCTTCTAAATATATTCGAAATTCCTCGGAACCAAACAAAATTATACATTGAAGGAGGAACGTGGAGCATTGACGCCACAGCTTCAGTAACGTACATTAAGGTTTCTCAAGGTCAAATGCGCTGCTTAAAAATATTTCATTTATACCATTTTCCGAACCAATTCTATTAAAGCATACCTAACCGCAAAACAAGGAATGCGTCAACAAGCACTAAATCATAGGGAATGGATCTGAACAACCACTACTGAAGTGAGATTATGGAGGAATATGATTTCTAGATAACAGAACTCAATAGGAAACTGAAGGTAGAACAAGGAAAAGAGTTGATCTCTCTACCCAGAGAAATAAACTTGAAGTTAACAGTGCAGAATAGTTTATGAGACGGGCTAATTTCCACCTTCATCTTCCTAAAATCAACTTTTGCGATGAGGCAGTTCGTCGACAGTAATACACGATCATCCAAAAATTAAGATACACATTAAGTAATTCAATTCAACGTTAAAATTTCGTGTAATTATCTAGAAGAGTTATTAGCTGGCCCACATAGTCTAGTCGAGCTGTGAAAATGAAATTATGAAGACATATCATGATAATTTCAAGTAGATTATTGAGCATACTATTATTCCAGCTCCTGTGATTGCGTAATGGTGGTGAAGAAACCAAAAGCCGGTAACAATTTAAGGTTGCCAAATAGAAACGCACATCGGCATATTCGGTAAAAATTCTCAGCATGGGAAAACGCTTTGACCTTAAAGGATGAGTCGGTTGAGCGGACAAAGCAGTTTATTTATTTACTGACCCATGTTTGAGCGGTGGCTGAAATAGAAAATTCCATCAACATCTGCTAAGGCGGCGCTTAAAATCCACCAAGCTCTCAAAGAGGTTTATATTCTCTCTTTTATATTTTGTTATTATACCGTTAACCAAAGGTGATTTAATGTGGACTGCCAATAAATATCTTGGAAGAATTATCATCGAGGTTGAGAACCATGATATTGTATTTTAAACTACGAAATATGAAAATTTCCGAGCTTTGGTACATTCATTCTGTAGGTATTGAGTTCTTTGTTTATTTACTTATTAATACCCTGGGTAAACAGCCTGTATTATGGCAAGTAATCTGAACTGCAGAATATCACGCAAAAATTTTGCCTACAAAAAGGAACTGAGTGAATGAATTTTATGCAATTCAGAATATGTATACTGAATAGTGAAAATTATTTCAGAGCTAATATTGGTAGCTGCTAGCTAAGAAATTTGAAGATTTTTACAACTGATTTAAAATACGTTATGCGTACCCGTTAATGCAGCAAACGACTGAAGCCATTCATTCTATGTTTTTGGTAAGTATATACCTTAATTTAAAAGTACAGATGTTAAGCATGTCTCTAGAAGTGCAAGTTTAATGAAACTAGAAAAAAGTTAAAAACCATGAATCAAGCATAAAGAGTATATTCCGGCAGCTTATGACGCTAATTTTATTCCAGTTGATATAAAAACTATTAATAAAAACATTATCGTTTAACAAAAATCGTGACGTCCTAAAACCAATGGCAAAAAGCTTTTTCGGTTCTCCTAAACTCCATAATAGACAAAGAACAATACACTCTACAGATTTTATTAAGCGTGCGACGTGTACAATATGAGAAACCTAAATAAAATCTGTTAAAAAAAATTATTTCTTGTCTTTAATGGATACTAGGAACTTCCATGAAGTGGAGATGTTATGATTATAATCATAGACAGATTAGGTTAACAGATGAGTTTAGAAAGAGTTTCACTTATGAAATATAAATTTGGATAACAAAAGTGTTCCCTTCACTGCACTCTCCCGCTACCAAGACTTGAAACACTCAATATTTAGATGGATCAACGAAAATTTTCAGTAAGTTAGTCAACAGTTGCACCTCAAGGAACAGCATTTATCAAATACACCTTAATGAAGTTGATTTCTAAGAACCTCCACGCTTGAAACCAGGAATGTAAAAGAGTCTTACTCATATTTGATAGCTTAGTTAGATTAAAACTCAAGCTTCTAATAGAGTAATAATCTCGCCATTGCCATTAAATCCGACGTTGAAGTCAATCAATATGATTCGGTGCGGGTGCTTCTGTGACACATTGAAGGGCGACGCAGGTACCCACATTCCAATTACCATTAATATTCCCATCCATTACCCTGATGACTACCTTACAATCGATACGTATCTGTGGGGCATGTCCTCGATTCTTGATTCAATGGAATGCTCGCAATTTGACCTTTGGAAGTCAAATTCACTCAAAAGAAAGAACATATATATATATATATATATCTGCGATTCAGCCAAGCCGCTGACCTCGACGAAGATTTAATCTCTCATGCTAGCACATAATTTTCACCCTCCTCCAAACCTTTACAAACCAAACGTCTTCCTTGAAGTCAAAACGAATTGTTATAAATCGTGTGCACCCGCCCAATAGGCCAAAAGTTTTATTATACCATTAATACGTATGGAAGGAAAAAGGAAAAGTACGGCGAAGGCTCAGAAAGCGGTTTGAGAATACTTGTCTACCCGTCCGAATAAAAGAGGAAACGATTTTATACGATTCATGCAGTTGCCTATCACCCAGATTCCATTTATCTCAATCAAGTCTGAGCTGATGGTTTGAACTACGTTCGCGTAGAATGTGTTTACACTTTACAGTGCGGAAAATAAAATGGTACCCCAGTATATTTTACGCTTCTCCTCTAGAATATTTTCATTGGATTACCGTGGAGTTCATTTTATAGTAATAATTATTTTAGAGTAAAATTAATCCAAGTCTTACACAAACGTTGACCGAATTTGATGAAAAAATCAATTTCATGATTGAGCTACAAAAATCAGATCCCATATAATATAAAAATAGTAATTCATAAACAAATATGCAATGTGCCGAATAATAATACATTCCGTACCGTAATATTCCCCTCGAAATATTGATGCACATATATAACAACGACAGTATATATATTATATATACACGGACACACTTATACAAACATAGAAACAGGTAATAAAGATAGATTCACATAACGGGGAGATATTTCGAAGAGATATTGCTTGCCCCGAAATATCTCTTCGTTATGTGAGTCTTTCTTTATTGCTTGTTTCTATGTGTATGTGTATAAGTGTGTGAGTGTGTTCATGTTTGCTGCTCGCCTGATTTTTCCTGAAATATATATATATATATATGGCATTCAAATTATAGTAAATTAGGAACGTCCGTCGCCAAACCCACATCCCAAAAGTCTCCAAATTTCTCTTATTTCTTGTTCTATTTCACGTTAATGGTTTTACTTTCCCACATACTAATCTCATCTTTACCTGCTTCTCTGACTACTCAATACACTCGCATTGTTCTTTCCACCATGCCTCCTTCGCCTTATAAGTCTCTCGCCTCAATTTAATATTTGCCTCTCGGCATTTGCGTCTCCCGTCCGTATTGATGTTTTTCCACTTTCTACGCTCCGCCAACGTCTTAATCATCTCCTCCGAGAATATGATGACCCGAAAGAAGCTATACACAGTAACTTAGATGAACGAAGAGGGATAATAAGTGTCCCACGCGCTCCAGAACAGATCATTACCCGTAGCAAAGAGACATGAAAGTCAGCACGTGCAGATCTCGCCGAGTTCGCACGAGAAATCCCCAAACACAATGGTAAAAACTCACAGCTCCTTCGGAAATTCTTTATCTCGCTACATCGCCCAGTAAAACTAGAAATGTTCTCACTCAGAGACAATCTGATTCCCTCTGGTTCCGAAAACAGACGGTAGAGTTACGTAGATCCAAGCATACCATCGCCAATCCCACAGTTTGAATTAATATAATTTCACGGTTCGTACTCTTTAACCGATTGTAGAGATTTCAATAAAAAATAATGGCACGCGTAATTTATTCACTTAATCCATCCGCATTACAAGTAAGATCGAGCGTAACAAGAGAGAGCATAGCCATCACTGAAAACCGAATAAGGCAGTGGATTCACAAGCGGCAAAAGTGCGAGAAAAAGACGGTGAAGTGTTTGTACGTTTGAAGTTTGGTTTGAACTCCTACTAGAGCAGATACCGCCCTCATCTCAGGTTTGTTTATGCTCATAATTAATGCCAATTAACCAAGCGCTCTAAAGACCGGCAGAGTTTCATCGACTAATTATTTTCAATGCCACCTTACATGTCTCTCGAATCCAACGTTAACCATGGACGGTCCTTGCAAACATCACGAGATGGGGTCATTGTATTTTTCCGCATGCTAAATCACTTTCCTGGCCGGTCCCCTTTACAGGAGAGAGAAATGCGAAATCAAGAAAGCATAGAGAAGAAATTTTTAGACTCTGTTTCGGATTTCACGTGCGACTGAGATGGGGAAAATAACTAAAAAATGAATAAAGCCAGGAGGGGCAAATTAAATCTGCATTTACGAAACCTCCTAATACATAAATCGATATACATTATTTATTTCACTAGCTGAAATATTTCTTCCTCCTACCCTTCCGTTCCCATCCTTTTATACCTTTCCTCCCGATTTTAAGAGCTAACAAGACTTGAAACAACACAGTGACATAACACGGTAGCATTGTGGCTTTACCCATGCTAATAATAATTTGGAAACACTTTAGAAATGTTTGTAGAATATCAAATTAGTTTACAACAAAGTTTGAAATGTACTTCTGCCATGAGAATGGCATATAAGATTAAAACAAAAATTGAAGACAAAGACAGTGACAGGTCGCAGTAATCAAGTAAGATTTTGTCGCTGTTATTTAGTATTACAACTAGTATAATTTCTCATAATCACGTTCTTTTAAATATATTTTGCAATTCGATGCACATTTATTTATAAAACATGGCATTGTGTTAATTGGAATGCCATCAAGATAAAAAATACTTCATTAGAGATATGACTTTTTAAATAAGAATTGATCCGTATAAACAGCTTATTATGAATAATTTTTTAACATTAAACTACCTCAATTTATTGCACCTTCCACTATGGTGATGAATTATCCATAGTTAGAATAATATTTAATGTTTATTTTTTTAACGACGATAAACAGAGAAAAATATCCCCATTTTCTTACAATAATATTTATTTAGAAGATCAGCTATTTTAGCTCTGAGTCCAACACGGCGAGAGAATAAGCAGTGAGGATTTAGATGGTGCACGAGGAATAAAAACGGAAAATGGCATAAACCACTCTCCCCGGAGAACAAAGAAAGGGTCAAACGATGCTGTTCCCATAAAATCCTCGGGAGAAGTCCTGAGAATCCTGAAATTAAAGTTTACTGACATTTCAGAAAGTGAAAAGTGGATAATGTCATCAGAGAAGCGTAAGAACAGGGATGAAGGAAGGAGGGGAAAGTTACTATTGTACTTTTACGAGAGGGAAGGATTTACTAAATGACTTTTCCGTTTGGGAATCCAAAATACAGATAGCGTTCCGGAGGGCATTTTGTACAATTGAAACTATTCACCATTACATAAAAAGGAGCTAAAATGGCGTACTTGCAAGGAAAACTTCAGACCTTTTGAGCCGGGACCCAAGGAACACGGCATCGGATAACGAAGGGGCACAGAACTAATTTGTGTGCTATTGCCCATATGCCAATAGGGTCGGGGATGTTAGGATAGTTTGTGGCGACGAGGGAAACGGTAAATGTAGCACGCTTAAAACCTAGAAACAGTCAACGAAAAAGCTAGATTCATATTTCAATGTACTCCTTTAATTAAATTTAAAATAAAAAGCTAACTAATAAATTGAAATAAATTACAAATATTGTTTATGTTTCTAATCCGTTTCCTTCAATATTTTTGTCTTTCAATAAAATAAATCCATTCATAACACCTAGGGTTCCTTCATACATGAAAGCTTCGTTTCTTTCCCTTCCCAACGATCCTATTCATTTTTTAATATACAATTTTTTAAAAATGTTCTCCTATTAAGGCATGTTTCCAATCGATTATTGAGATAGAATAAAAATAACAAAATTAATAAATTTACTAAATGCTTTGCAATGCCTAACATGTTTATGCTTAATATTCTTTTAATAACCTAACATAGTAAAAAAAGAAATGATGGCAATGCTAAAGTATAACATTATTTTTAACTACGAATAAACTAGATTCAAGTTCACTTGTTCCGGAGGTTTGCGCCATAAAATTTTAGGTATTTTTCAAATAATCGTTCTCCTTCCTATCAACATTTTTCTCTTCCTACAATATTACTCACGCAAGCATTCGATCCCTCAGCCTTCACTTAAATTAATCATTTCCATTGGTGTAGACAAAACTCGCCTATGCAGCAGTTTATGAAATGAATTCATCGTCTCTTCCTCTCACAATGGTGTCACGAGACAGGAATGGCTCTCGAGGAGATCGTGATCCGAACTGTTAATGTGTCCACACTTCTCTCTACGGCGTGCCAAAGTGATTAAAAGATTGCGGATGCGAGCGACCCAAGCAATGATCGCCCACGCACCGTGAGCTTTTTTCAATTTTCAAGCTTCATAAGTAAAGAGATAAGTAAAAGAGTATTTTAGGGGTTATACTAAGCAGCTTTCGGAAATGAATAACCAGACAATTGGTTTCAATCTGAGAAAGAATAAACTCAAAAGGAACGAATTTCTCTGTCCATATGCGATAAATATGTATGTGTATTATCAGTTACATTGGTTCATAAGAGAATGCATAGACAGGAAAAGCGCTCAATAAGCTTGGGTGAATGTATTCATTTTATTTATTTAATTCATTGAAATAAGTTTATTTCCTGATAAAACCTTTGATTACTCTAACAAAATTCAAAAGCTCTTCTAATATTCTATTCTTTGTAGAATACAGAAATGGGTTTCAAAGGCCATCTTCTGGTCTTAACACTAATTGGTGCTATGACTTCCTCCTGTGTATTATCTGTGCTACTTTCCGACAGATAAGAAAACCTTGGACTCAATATTCCAGGTTCAATATTTCGATACCGAAATGCATATCCGTGCTACGTGGTTTTCATAATGATCCACGAAAGAACTCAATTCTGATTTCTGTAATTCCACAGTGGTGACACTTCAGAGTGGGAGTTGGCACTCTACAGTTGAGGTGACGAATGGAGACGCCTTGTCAAAGATGTCAATAATTCCTGATGTTTCGAAACCTCGAGAATATGATTAATAGTGGACGAATTAAGTGATAAGCTGAAGCGAAGGTAATTGACTTCCGGGTTTGTAAGAAATCATTTTATTTGCTACATCTAAGTTCACTGACATCTAAGCCATCTGCCTGTGAGTCACCTCATGTGTAGACAAAAACCCTTCCGGAAGATGCCAAAGGGAGATTTGAGAGTATTTTTAAGTAAGAAGTTACTCGAAGCAACAACTCATGACTTGATGCTTCCGAACCTAGTTAATATAAATATAAGATTTGAAGTCGGAGGGTGGGGAGTACAAACCTTACATTTAAGACAAGTTCCTACAAAATGACAGAGAGTGATAGATGTAGTAAAAAAATTTTAGGGTACTATTAACACAACTCAACTACGTTAAAAGAAATAATAATAAAATACTAAAAATAATATGAAGTATATAACTATGAAAATTAATTACTCTGTTAGACGATTTAGGAACTTAGGAATATTTAAAGCTATAGTTTTTTCAGACATTTGCTCAAGGTAAAATAAATTTGTTTCGTTCAAGCAAACATAATCGTTGCCGGAAGGCTGAATTATAAGAGGCAAAGGGGTGAAATAAATTTCATTAAAATCATTACTCTTTCTTTGACTATATTTATTTCAAAAGTATAGCATATTCTTTATATTCCGGAATAGCGAAGTCGTGGAAGTAATTCAAGGTGAACTCAAGGAGGAAACGTAAAATCCAATGGCCCAATTATTACCCCTTACCCTTTAGGTTGTTCCTGAAAACAACCTTTTCAAATGCTGAGTGATGGGAGCGTAATTGATCGTGGCGTGTCAAAGCGCATTTGCAATGAAAATTACAATTGAAAAATTCTCTTTGTTGTACCAATTAACCAACACTGAACATTAATAGAGGAAACATCCCAAGGAATAAGAATATTAATTTAATTCTGAGTGATCGTTTAATCAGAGCTAACATTGGTTGAAAAAAAACTTCAACGTAATGGGACAGTGGACGCTTTCGCGCCTTTTATTACCATTTCCTGCTCAGGCCCTCGATCGGAATGTCTAAATAAAAGTAAAAGATGGTCCGAGTGTTTCATTGACCCTTTGACTAAACACCATTCGATCAGTAAATGGTCTGACTCGGCGTTGTTATGTGGTCGCGCTGTTTAAAGCACACAGAAACCTCAACATAAACACCCAGTCAAATGAGCTTTCAGCCTAAGTGAATCCAAATTGCCTCGTTGCAAGAGACTCACAGTATTCCATCCCGCCGTCACATCGCGATGCATTAATGTGCGCCAATGGATAATGGACAGATAGCGGAAGGGCATGGCACTCGCGCGCGTTTTGCGTTTATTGAACTCAACGGGTCACTCAATAGGGGAGTAATTATCTACCAAACGCGCTCCCCCGTTCTTCATCCGAAATCATTGCAATTGCATCTCGTTTAACCTTCATTGATGCCAAATAAGAATTAACAGTAGTTAGCTTGAGAAATAGTAAATACCTTTGGGTGACACTCAATTCTCATTATGAAGGAGTTAAATCACAATTTAGTAGTAATGGATTTTTTTCTTTTCTATGTCTTATAAATAGAAGTATTTTATTCCAAAGTTACAATAGCTACCCAAGCGCAAAATCTAAGATGACATTATATATATCATTCTTACATTTTAATAAACGTTGACGTAAAGGAGATATTTGGATTCTTACTTTTCAATTTAAGCGGACAGGGACACTGCCACGAAATATACCGGAACAGATTCATCGTAATGTAATACAGCATTCCAAAGTTCTTTAAATATCTAGCCTTAATTGTAACTTACAGTCATATATTTATTGGAAGAATGATAATTTTCATCCGAACTGGAGTACAGTAAGGGATACATTGAGAAACCAAGAATTTATATGTTCATGATCAATCGATTTCTAAATATTTTTGAATTAAAATTTGAAACTGGAATTTTTTTAATGTGGAAGTTTTACTAAAACTGTATCCAGCATGCCACAGACCATAGAGAGAGAGTATACAATTTACACCGTCAAAGTCTGAAAGCTCCCATTATGATCATTATATTTTCGGATATTAGCCCATATGTCTGCTACTGCAGCGATGTTGAAGACGCTAACCATTTGCCAAAGGCAAATGCTCCTCTTAGCACGGCGTGTTCGATTTATCTCCCCAAACGAAACAGTTCATTTTTACCTCTCTTCTCTCATATTGCTTCCCCGAAACGACCCTTCAGCTGTTTTTGGCCTTCTAAGCTCTGACCATGTAACCGTTTTCCTCACATCGATTCAATTAGGGGATCAAAACGGCGCCTCTCCAAATTTATGACGCCATCGGAACGACTTCTCACTTCCTACAACAGTTTCGAAAATGAAAAAACCGCCTTATGGCCCCGGAACAAAACACTGGCAGAAACGTCGGGCTATCTCGCCCTTAGTGCCATTACGAAATTTCTCGTCCTCTCATTCAACGTAGCTCCAGTTTTATTTAATGGTATTTTTCGATTATTTAGGTTAGTCTCTGTGCCAAAGTAGAGGCGCGGCCAGCTGGAAAGGATGAACTAAGGATGTTACTTAGCTGCCTTTCTTAAATGATGTAAGTGTAGGTTTCACCATAACAATGGTTTCAAATTTCAGACAACCACATGAAAGGGAAAAGAGAACCGCCATTCCTGGGAAAGAGTTTGTTCTCGATCAGAGGGGGAGTAATGGTAGCATACCTTTCCCTCGGATCTATAAACGATTCTAAAAAGAGTGGTCTATTCTACGAAAGACACTTTGACACAATTGCTACAATCCCTTTAACTCCATAGATTTGTTCAAAAGACTGAAAGCTTCAAATATAACTGAAAAATGTTGGCTCTATAACTTTTGATTAAACATCTTCCAACTCTCTAAATCTAAAATAGTAAATTTTGTATATAAAATTGAGCAGTCTGAATGTGGACGATCATGCATTCCTCTCTTGACATCGAGTATTTCAAATAAAAAAGCAATCCATAAATTCAAACCAATATTACTGGCTGTTGTTGGTATTAGATCTGCTGCGAAGAAACGTAGTACTTTTTCCTACGTCAAGTCTTGTACATGATGATGACTCAGTGAGCCTAAAACCACGTCGTAGTAAAGTATTTATTTTGTCGACAAGTTCTACATTTTCATTTTATTATTTTCTACACTTGATTAAATATTAAAATATAATTAATAGCTTATATAATAATTAACCTTAACACTGGTATAACTATTGCAATATCGGTCAACTAATGACCAAGGTTAAGAAAACGCGATTTGAAATAAATCTCTGGTCAATTTCGCTAGGTACTTCAATCGGGTAGGTGTCGCTGGCAAATGCGAATATCACCGAGAATCATAATTTGAGTTCCATTGGTGGCTCCACTCATTATTGGTTTTCCTGTCTGTCCTCAAGTGTGGTTCCGTAAGCAGTCGTGGCATTGAACTTCGTCCTTCATATGGGCTGATATGCGTGACCTTATGACTCCTCTGGCAGACATTAGGGGAACGTAGAAGCCAACTATTAATCACCCTACTGCCTTCTCTATCAGTTTTTTCCCACGTTACTACTATTAAGCTCCCAACTTCAATTCGCAAACACCACGCAGTCGTTATACACCACCACGATTACTGACCGTTTCTCAAAGTATTTTTTAAGATATGACATCAATAAGAAAAAAATCCAGATCCCAAGTAATAAGGGCAAAAAGAGAGAAAAAGATTAATATAGCCTCATCCATATATGGGTTCTTTCATCTGTGTAACATGCTATGCACAGAAAATGATGCATTAACTCAGGCAGATATAAATGCTGGCGTGGAGAATGCGATTAGATCGATAATTGAGCAGAGCCATATGCCCCTACTGCACCATATTGTGTGCACAGTCCGTGTTTTGGTTCCCGTGCATACACGCTTGTAGTTCCGTCATCATAGGGGAGCATTGTAAACACGATTGCGCATAAAGGGGCACGACAAACCCGAGATTAGATGATCCGAACCAAGGGATGTTTACAATCGCGGACGCATTCCGTCAGATAATAACAAATGGGCTTAAAACTTAAAAATGTTGCGGTATTAGACGGATGAGTATTCATAATCAATACTGAAAATAAAACCACTATGAAAATACAACGGTAATTAGGCATGTTTGTTTTTCGTCGCTGTGAGTGTACAAGTATATATATATATATTTTTTTTTGTACATATATATATTATATATATTTCATATTTACCTGAACAATTACATTACGTAATCGATAATCATGATAAAAATATTCAATATCATTCAAAATATTTGGAATTTAAAGCATGTATCTTTAAATCACCTTGTTACTTGTATTCTAATGTGTATTTAATAGACTATTTTTGGTCTAAGATGTAGACATCTCGTATAATTACGACGTCAGCGATGTTCTAGATATAAAGTAATACACCCAAAGTTTATACAAATTGTACTTACGGTGTGATGTAGAATGATATAATAATAAATATAAGGATTATGATTATTATTATGAATTATTTTTATGGAGTTACATGCAACTAGGCGAATTACGTACAACAACAGAAATAATTGTTTTTAATGACATATTTTGTTAACCCGCCAGCCATGGTAGCGGCATATGTTCGTCCTTAATTACATTTTCCTAATCTCACACCGCAATTTGCTCTGTGATGTGCGTGGGAAATTGAATAATTAAGAAAATAAAAATGTGCCAGTTGAGGTAGTGGAGAGAGTGCTTGACGAAACCGAACGAGAGGCCCGGATTCAAGTTCCAGTGACGGCTTTGGAAACCTGCAGCTAGCACACAAGTTAGTGATTTTCTAGGCACCCGATCTTCTTAGGAAACCGCATGCGGCACAGGGAAATTTACTGGCTACTCTACCTTGATATGTGAATGTTGTTGAGTCAGTGAGCTCTACCCTCACCGAACATACCTCCTAAAACATAGGAATTTTAGTACGTCCGGTGGAATAAAATTTAAACACTGCTCGGTAGTACAAAAGTTAACAACAAATGTGCATAGTATTATCTTCTACATGTGAATTTGGCCCACCGATAAACCACATGAGGGTAAGTCAGAATTTCACTCACGGGTGATTCCCTACCGATTCTCAAGGACTGGAGAGCAGGCGAAGATGTTGGAAAGCTCAGAATGCGCACGCGTATCTAGTATGTGGGCGCTGGGGGCCTTCGAAAGGGTCGTTGTTACGGATCACGGGCAACGTTCATTGAGACGAAAAAAAGAAATGGCCAGCTGTCGAAAATCCTCGCACATGAAAGCAATGATCGTTCACCGGGCCATTTTCTAAGTGGCCACTTCCGCAGATGGCGTCAGCGACGCAAAAAC
>WURS02467175.1:0-13240 GCA_011762765.2 Rhinocypha anisoptera | reverse complement strand
CCCTATATATCTGTCCCTAGGCCTTCCTCGAGGGGCCCTCCCCTCCATTTTTCCCTCTATTACATTCTTCACGAACCATAAGCAATACTAATGATTAATTACAATCATATGACATTTGCTATGCAGTCGTACTACAGGGAAATAAATGGGAGTTAAAGGGAAATATGGAAGAATTAAATTTTATGCAAACTGAAAAAAATGACCCGTTAGAGCTATTAATGCATAATATAGAGTTTCTCAAAAGTCGTGCTTGGCTATGCTGGTCACTGGATATGCAATAATTCACAAATCTATGTAACTTTCAAGCCATTCAGAATAGATATCTTATAATAATCAGCACTGATGTAACTTTATTAAAAATGATTGGTTATTCCTATTCCTATTGTTATTTCCCTTATTTTTCGGTCTTACGGGCAGCGGGGGTAACGTCCTCGTCTAACGTCCTAATCCGAAGTTCGCGGGTTCGATTCCCGGCTTAGGGTATGGATGTTTGTTTGTTTCGTCTCCGTTGTTATACGTTGTTTTATTTTGCCACCTTTATTGACTTAGTTTCGTGTGGGGGCAATTGAATAAAAAATAAATTAATAAATAAAAATATATGTAATTATTTCACAAGCACTACTCATCGTAGATTTCCTACATCTTTACCAACACATGTTACACTTAGTAACATGCATTTGTAAAAACTTAGGTTATGCTGTAAGCGCAAATATAGCTAAAATTAATTATTAAAGTTACACTGAGGTATAGGCCCACTTATCATTTATAAGTATACAAATGAATAACTAATAGAATACCAACGGAAGACGAGACTATAGAATAACAAAATCAATGTAAAAATATTTTTATTATAATTGAAATTCTCATCTGGCAAGTGGTAGCAAATGAGGCCCTTTCAAGCAAAGGAAAACGACAGACCTTTTACTTGAAACTCGATCTTTGAACACTCTTGTTTCAAAATTTGCCTCGAGCAAGGAACTCGCTACCTGTAATCGCACAAAAGATAAAAGATAATCGGGAAAGACTTTCTTCTCGGGAGAAGACGTTTCCGCGAAAAGATCAAGTCTTAAGTCATTTCCTTTACTCATGGAACGAATTTATTTTCAATTATTTTTTAATAAAGTATATGTATTTCATTTTTAAATATGAAAAGGAAAAATTATACTACTAATACTAATTATTATGAATAATAATACCATTTAATATTTAGACTTTTTCAGTTAAACGGTCAATGAGGCTTCACGACTAACGGTGGGAGGAAAAGTGAAAAATTACCTATATCTGTCGATTCAGACATTCCTGAGTTCATTCAATTCCTTTCGCACAAATTCTTGTCCCAATAACGAATAATCGTTATGGTTTTTCTTATGAGTACTATTGTGCTTGCTTAAGGTTTTTATTTGCAAGATTTTTCAAGTGATGTTCTCCTCAAAGAGACGCCTCTTGGACTTAATATCGGCTGAATGAAAGGAAAGCAGAAATTGGTTTTTCCACATAAACTTTATTATAAACACGACCAAGGTTTCGTTAGGCTTCATCATCATCAGTAAGTGGCAATTGACATCAGTTTCTCATGATGATGAGATTCAATTTACACTAGGGTGTTTTAAATAAACTTTATGTGAAAAAATCAGTTTTTCGATTTCTTTCCCAATAAGAGGCATTTTCCCCATGTATCGCAATCCCAAATTTTCTGCGGAATTTATTTCAGACATCTCAAATCCATGGCAAAAGTCAATTCCATTTCCAAAGTCAATTTCCACGGAATGGCCTTAAAACTGAGTCTTTGTAGTTCTGGTGGATAAATGTCAAATAAATCCTTTAAATTTCCATTTCTTGCTTTCAAAAACTTACTATACCGCCGGTCTTTACATAAAAATAATAATTACAATGACGACTCTTTCCTTCTGATGAAATAAGAACCATACTCTACTTTTTAATGTATTCTTTTTTTCTAAATTTACAATTTAGGGCATCCATTCCCAAAACGAAACCGTGACCTTTGGGCTTGCAGGCGGACAGGATGCCCACCAGTGTAATTCGGTCGGAACAAAAGCTTCCTGGTACCGGGAATCGAACCCTGTCCTCCCGACTGTAAACCGGGTATCCTAATTACTAGACAATACCTAAATCGCGTCAGAATACTCTTATCAATGCTCAATTAACGTTACGAATAAGTAATACTCTTCTTTACAGTTGTTGGAAGTTCCTAGAGCACTGGAGTACACTTAGAACAGCATTGATTTATTTTTGAAGGATCATTTTCATTCTTACAGCAGAATGGTTATTTCTTTTCGAAGGATGAGGGTTAACATTTATTCGATTATAATGTCTACGGCTCAACTGAAAACTGAAGATCTTAATGTTTACAAATATCTATTATAACTCTTATCGTTCAGCGTCATCATATTCTTATTCTGTTTCCATATTTTTTTATTTCTTGAGGAATTCAGCCTCTGATTACAAGCATTCGTATCGAAATATCCCTATGAAGAACGGTGGCCATCAAGAGCGTGGTCCAAGTAGGCAAGGAGGGTGGGATTTAGAAGACGCCTGGAAGGACAGTTACATGTCGGTGTCTCGAGGAAGGTTCCATTGCAATTTTAATTTGCTGATCATTCAAGGGCATTGACCGCCACTATGTTCTAGCTGAAGATATAGATGCTTCTTATAATAGGGTAAAGACATTTTAAGAAGAAAGAAAAAACGGCTTCTTGCTCAAATGGCTGTCATAAATATGCCTTGAGTTTCTTAAAGTTTCCTCCTATTAGAATCAACGAATGTTAACGGTGTATGTACTTGTTAAGCAAAGAATATGATGTAATGATAAACATTTTGTATATTTCTAAGCTTAATGACAGCACGAAATATCATATTTTATTACGCATGAAAAAGTAAGAGTGGGTTCTACTTTTCCACTGAACTAAGCCGTTGAATGACAGAAATAGAAGAAATAAGAATACATGAATATTTATGGATTAGCCTCTAAGGGAAAGAACTCTGCCCATAAAAAACAGCTGAAGGATGTACAACTATGAAAAGCGAAGACATTCTTTCGCTTTAGTGTTAATTTATGGATTCCATTAACCACGAGTGCCATTCGGATAAACGGAGAGAACTGGTGATAAGAAACGCGCCCGGCTAGAAGTTATTTAACGCTGTCCTGTTATTTAAAGTCGGGGTGAGAGTGGCCTGGTTTTCCGCGTGGGGAATCACAACTGCACATGCTATAAACGTTTCCGAGAATTCGAAAGAGCCCTTGGCAAGGTTAAGAAAACTGGGAGTAATCAAAAATTTACGCTTCCTCCATGACAGATCTGGCTACGAAGGCGGAACGAAAGTTCAAAGAAGACGCATGTAAAATGAGTCCCGTAGCGCTTTAGATGTGGGCTTTTTTAATTAATCCAATTGAAAAAAGAATACTAAAAATGCTTATTAATATATATTTTTCATTCCTTAAAAAAATTTCTGCTTAATGTACAATATTCTGGATCAAAATCAATTTCTTTCTTAGATATACTCACGCAATAGTTCTCAACCGTTCAATTAATTCTTTTTGGCTAACTTCAGACTGAATTTGGAAAAACTAATTTGGAGTGAGTGAATTATATGGCATAGAACCTATAACATTAACTTACAAATTTGGTCATCAACGATGTAAAACTCTTATCGAAAATATTATACGCATACATATTATTTAAGTGTATCCTTCTCCCAAATTAAATCGACTAATAAAAATACTACATTTTACGCGAAAACTTTGGTGGAAAGGAGAATATAAAAATACATGTCTAGTGGAAGTTTTGACATTAAATCTAGGAAAACGTACAGTGTCTTGGGTCCTGCAACCTCCTACCATTATATCTTATTTCAATTACATTATTTGAAGCCCGAAACCATGAAACTTAAAAAGTACTTATCTATAGTATGTACTCAGAAACGGAGATAAAGAACTTAATTGGCTTACCATGTCAACCATGTCTAATCATGTCCATGTCAAATAAAAATTTAGTGCTGTTTTAACTACGCTAAATATAAACATGTTTAAGATTTAGTAATAAAATTAATAATTACTTATAGATAAATTCTAATTTCAACATTTTCATTATTTAAAAAAAATCATTATTCAACATTACAGGTTATCATTCCGAAGTCAACCGCTTGCCGTCTGCAGCAGTTTGCAGCACCTCACCAAAAACTAACATGCCACCAGCCAACATCCTTGTAGTTCCTAACTAACATTCCCCAACATTCTGCCTCAACCATCATCCTTGGCTTCACCATCACCCTCTAGGGTTATCCACTAAGAAGATTCTTTTCCAAATAGGTTTCCAATAACTGTCATGCCTCAATATCTGTTAAATTAGTTTTTCTCTTCATGTACGACTTCTTATATTATCATCATAAGCTTCTCTTTCATCAGATCTTCTGAGGAATTCTTAATGGGTCTTTTCTAATGCTTATATAATAAAGGAAGCATAACAAGTAGGAACGATACTCAACCTCTTTTATTGATCATTCATCCCATGTTTTCATCCCGAAGTTAGGTTTATCTATTGCAGCTCTCCAAGATATCCTATCACAAGACAGATTCTTCCTACATTCGCAGTTCCTAACTGTAACATTCTCTATACT
Source organism: Rhinocypha anisoptera (assembly GCA_011762765.2). Taxonomy (NCBI): domain Eukaryota; kingdom Metazoa; phylum Arthropoda; class Insecta; order Odonata; family Chlorocyphidae; genus Rhinocypha; species Rhinocypha anisoptera. The sequence goes on along the minus strand of WURS02467175.1, from coordinate 8,605 downwards.
CTTGTTTCTCGTATGAAGTCCCTTTTCTATCCTAGGATTCTACCATAACTTTTCAACATAAGACATGTTTCCATACAAATTTTGAACTATTATCCCATAAACAATATCTCTGAGCATAAATATTTTCCTAATATGGGAACCATATATCTTTAATATAAGGTGATTTTTTTTCTGTTTATTTTATATTTATTGTATGTATGTATCTATAAATTATTGTATGTATCTATAAATATAATATGTATTCTATTTATAGATACATATGATTCCAATCCTGGAATAAACAATAAAAATAAACTCGATTTAGGAACTACTGCCATTCGAGTTTTCGTTTACTGACCGCAATCTTTTTATAATTATCTAAATTTTGGGAACGCTATACACCGTCCTCTCTACTATGAAGTGAATATTTTAATAAGGTAGGTTTTAACGGGGGGTATCCGCTGAAGCAATGGTCAAAGCTATCGTATGACTATGATCATAGCTGTGTTACCATTTACTATATATTTCTTCTCCGGCAAACGTTTTGCTAGCTTGTCGAATTTTATCTTAAATTATGACCCCCTTAGGTAACAAAACAAGGGATAAGGCTGAAGTGAGATAAGTGAAAAAAATTACTTGTTAAAATTGAACAACTATTTAAATTATCTTCCTATATTCTACATTGTGTTTTTTCTATTCACGTCTCAAAATCAGTGACTAATTTCCATAATTAATCAAAACTTTATATTTATTTTGATAGTAACTGCCGAGTGGATTAAGCTCTGAATAAAATTACATATATTATAAAGTTATTAGTCATTGATATAAGAAAAATCAAGAAATGATGAATCAAAATAAGATTCTCTTCGACAATTAACCGAAAATATTACGCGAGCATGCCACAAACTAAGTTTTTTAAAAATTTCCAAAAGGTCTAATTAATATGTAAGGCGACATTTGAAAATGGAATTTGCGCGAAAGAGTAGAAAATGTGTTAGCTCCCATTCCTTTCCTATGTTTTAAAAATTAAATTTGTTAAGAGCTGTGCCACTAATAAAAGGGAGGGAAAAATTTTTACCTATTCAAATTCAGCTATTCTATTTCAAAAATATAACTTTTATGAGGAATAAGAATGTTGATGTATCTTTTAGAAGATTAAAATTCCAAGATTTTGCACCGGGATGATGTGCATTTAATATTCATCAAAAGTGTTTTCTCATAACGAAAAAATATTCTTAATGTCAACACTGAAACAACCTTCCCCTCTCGAAGCCGCCTCACATTAAGGTTAATATTTTTCTACCACGGTGATAATTTACATTACAGTGACCTGAGACAGGCGGAGTAAGGAGTAATATACAAAAATGTCATACAAAAGTACGTATCTAAGGGTTGGAAACTAACAGTGAAGGCATCCTTAGTAAAAAAAAATAAGTCTACTTATGATCAATTACTTTTTAGTAGAGTTTTTTAGATAGAGGTATTTTAGTTATAGACAAAATTGGAAAATATCATGTCATAAATTTGTGACATTTAAATTGAGTAGTTGGAAACACACTCCAAAATAAATTCGTTCAAGTTGTCTCAGAAATAATCAAGGCAGAGCATTTCGGTTTTAAGAATCAGAAGTCGAGGTTGAAGAAATAGTAGTTCTTTGAAGTAGGCTGCAGTATTTACCGACTCGTCACCTTCGACGTCTAATCAGGGAGCTTGTAACCCACCACAGTTTATTGGAACCTGCTCAAGAAAAACAGGAATAGTTGCCATCTACGAGAAACGTCCAACCGCGACAAAAGAGAAACTCGCTGAAGTTTCGGAATAAATAAAAAAATATATTTGCCGCAGACATCAACACCAACAGATGTGCCTACAGACAGAAAGGAAAAAAGGCTATATTATCCCGAGGATGCCAAGGAACTTGCGATACTGTGAAGTTTCGACATAGCCTTTGCGACATAATTCGCATTGAGTAATGACGAATGAGGTAAAATACATGAGTTGTCTCATGTAACTATAAGATACATAGACCAATATCGATTTACTGTGAATTGTAACATTTTATCGACTGACGGAGTTACCTAAATAACAGTGAGAGTGAGTAGTACTGAGTGGTAATAAAAAAATTCGATTAGTATGTTTTAAAATCTTAATGTAAGTACAGATATTTAAGTAATGTTTGCATGTCATGAATAACTGAGTGAGTAAAATGAAAACCTGGAAACTAAAATATTTTATTTTCTCAAAAGTAATTTTTTATAATATTTGGCATAATTTGTACAATTAATGAGATTGTTGAAAATTAAACATCGCGGTGAGAGCACAAAATCAATAAATTTCCCGTTAACTTTCTAATCTGTTAAAATATCTCTCTTTTTCATTCTGCTTTACTCAAATTTCTATCCTACTACATCCTCAGCATCCTCAGCATGAAGATTACGTTTTCATATTTCCTTGAGAATTCAACATACAATTTTCTCACTTTTTTCATCGATATTATCATCTAAGGTCCCACATACCTGTTTGTGTAGTTTAATTCATCATGATACATATATCCGATAAACCCAAGCTTTTTATTTTTCCGTGCGTGAAGAATGTTTCGCATGTAACGCAGTTTGCACATCAAAGTGTTAAGCTATTTTTAACGACGACGACCGTTAGTAATAACAGAAAATAGCAATACCCTCTTAGGATGATAAGTAATCATACCATATCATTTTTATAGAGAATTCGCATAATGAAAATGTTTCATTTGGACCTTAATAAAATATAAATCAACGAATTATTTTCCTTATAAGTATAGTGGTTTTCAACAGTGATTGCCGATAACTTATAAGAACATTAATAGGTACATATATGTGTGTCTTATATTAATAATGTCAGGGGTTGAGAAAATTGGTATAAGGGAGAAGACGTGTCGGCGTGGAGCGTTGTGGAATTGGTGGAATATATGAAGAAGACCGAAGAGAATGTGAATTTGTCATTATAATACAGTAAAGGATTGATTGAGAAGTTAATTACCAGCAATACAATAATGCAAGTATGTAAATGAAAAATCTTCAATTTGAATGAAATGAAAATACATGTAAAATTAGGGCTACCCTTACTGGAGACAAATAATGGAGTTATAAAAAATGAGAGCCGAAATGATTTAAAAGAAACCTCATATAATAATTACGGTCCAGTCAAAGAAAATGATGTCTGACGAATTAGATAAAACATGGATGAAATCTTTAAAAAATGAAGTTTTATTAATATTTATAAAACCTCATTGAAAGTAGGGCTTTTTGAAGCGAATGTAAGAATGTAATATGAAAGGAAATACCGAAAAGCGTGCCCAAAAAAGCAGCAAAACGATTCGACGTAGAAGATCGACGGAAAGCGTGCTGGATTGTATGGTGAGATGTTGTAGGGAAGCAAGAGGGAATTGGTACTGGAGATAATGATATAAAGAAGAAAAATGAATATAGCATTATAGCAGTGGCCGTTTATCATTTATTTGGTACCTTACCAATATTACCCAACGCTAACACATTTTTGTGAATATGAATTAGGTAAACAGCTTAGAAATCTCCGTCAGTAAAGACAGTGAACGAAAAACTCACAAAAAATACGAATTTGTTTTGTCTTAAGGAATACTAGAAATAAGATGGACGGAATAGAGCGTAAACCAAAAAGTTATGTGCTGAATGTGTCACTGTTTTTTGTACTTAACCATCTGTTAAATATTTACATCCAATCTCTTCTTTTATATATACCTATATAATATGTATATGTATATATATATATTGGTTCGAACACTAGTGGAATTTACAGAGACACAGGACACAAAAAGAAAAATACAGTGGTGAAGAATTTTCGGTGGCACCACCACCTTCGTCCGTTCAGGAGAGAATGACTCTCTCCTGTCATTCTCCGAAAATTCTTCACCACTGTGAGTTTTTTTCTTTTTGTGTCCTGTGTCTCTGTATGTTCCACTAGTGTTCGAACCAATATTATTCACATTGTGAACCTTTTAGAAGTGATTATATATATATATATATATCTATATAAATGTTCGCCATCTCTCCCGGATATATTATATGTCGTGTTCTTCCTTTCCTTCTATTTTCCACTATTATTATTTCCACTTCCACTCATTTCTTCGTATTCAGCTCGCCTTCCTCCTTCTCGTATCTCTCATATTGCAACCATTTTCTTCAATAATTTTTTTAAATATCCCTGTGTAATTTGTTATTCTCCAGTTTTCCGGCCTAGCCGCAGTTTAATATCCCTCGAAATACTTCTTCGCCCTCATAATTCTACTTGACTCTCCCTCATGCTATACCACACCAATGATGAAAAATTTAAGAAACCTGTTTCTTGAGTTTATATTGATATTTCTCGTCGTCAAGAAGTTGCTGAACAAACTAAAACTTTTTTCCTATTTCTTCTGATCTCTTCTGCACAAATTCTATTCCATGTGAACACACTCCCAAGATACTCAAACCAAATTGATTGCTCACAATATTCATGAATATGATCGCTATTATATTTAAAGCCTATCGAAAATAAATTTCATAAAGGTACCTAATTTTAATTGTAGCCTTACATATTCACTAACCATTTTTCTCTGATTCGGAAGAAATTTATGTGCCGTTATTTTCTTCAAAGAAATGACCATTTTTTCCTTGATAGAAAGTTTGGTATATTTATGGGTGATTGTAATCTACTTTGGAGTCTCCATTTTAAAACTAATTAATATTCACGGTTCTTATGCACATATTTTATCTTTATAGTGGCATATTTCGGAGGTCAACTCCTCATTATGCCTTGACAAAATATTCCAAGATCAGTAAATAGCCCAGTTACGCTTAAATCGTTTCATTTTTACACCCTCCGACCGCGTAATCTTTCTGTCGAAGACTTTATAAAGATTATTCGAGAGACTATGAAGGTGTGTGGCATTTATTGCACATATTCCTGGCAGATATCTCCTCCAGTGAAAGGTTTCCCTTAGCGTCGTCTTGGTGGAGCACGGCGGGATGTCATAAACGCGTGCACCGGCGCTCGAGGCGTCCGTGGATGTTGAGATAGACGCCGATTGCGGGAACAACCAGTTCGCTCGAATGACGTCTTCTTCTCGACATTTGCAACGATAGTTGACGGTGCAAACGACGACCGTCATCAGGTTACGTAACCCGATATTATGGAAAGTATATTTGATGAATTGTCGGCCGTTACACCAAGCTGTATTCATCGATGAATTATGTTTCATGGTGCGGGAATTGATTGGATGCCGTTTAAATCGGATTTTGACACAGTTACATTAAAAATTGATTGGTAGGGCGATTAAAATATTAATAGGTCAATTAATTGAGCACTAAATGCTCAATCTTTCATGGAAAATGTTACATATTCGGTTTTATGTCCGACTTTTAACCATTCTGTAAAATAGGAGCAAATGCCTCTTCCGAAGAGGTAATTTTTAAGTATCTCGTCTCATAACGTCACGTTACGGTAGTAGGGATCATGAATGTAACATTGTAAGGCAAAATGTGACAGATTTACGTTTTTTATGTATTCCGTGGACACTTAAGTATTGCAATGGTCAAGAATTAGGTCAATAAAAAGTTCGTTATGCTAAAGATCCTCGTATGAGTTATTTTTTATTATTAACTCTCGATCAAGATAAAACCGTCAGTATAAACTGGAACTAAATGCGAGAAATACTGTTTCTTACCTACAAGTAGTTATATGCTTGTTCACCCTGTTATTTCCATCCTGTGAATTATGGTTTCTGGTTTTCCTTCTACATCTTATATTTCATACCCATTGAAATACAAGTAATCTAATATGAATCATGCTGGGTAAATTGGTATGTTGCCGTTTGGATTTCTTTAACATGTAAAAGTTCACGCAGTAAATAATAATCCTCAATTTGGTCTTGCACTTCATGTGCATCCATTTCTCACCCTGCACCTCAATTAACTTCATCTAGGTCACTCTTACTTTCATTTGGCATGTAAATTGCCTCACGTACCAGCTACTGGTGTGTTGATTACGGGTAGTATCTGATATGAAATCGTAGCCAGCCAAAGACGACCAAGGTGGCTTTCACGCCACAAAGTAGATCTAAATTTTGGTTTCGCTCCAATCGACAGCTGTCCAGTCTTCGACAACAGTCGGTAGGTTAACTTTCGCCTGTGTATAGTAAGGAACCCTCCTGATTGTCGAGTTGCGACTTCGATTCTCTTACCGGGAAACCTTATGTCACGGGTTGAGCGTCAATTACGCATTCGCTGAAAATAAGTCAGTTAACCTACGGGGGGAGGAGGGGCTGTTAATACAATGTTGCCAAATTTACTCCCATATGACTGTTACGGATGGTAACTTTGCAGCACAAGACTTTTATATATATATATAATCACTTCGAAAAGGTTCACAATGTGAATAATATTGGTTAGAACACTAGTGGAACGTACAGAGACACAGGACACAAAAAGAAAAAACTCACAGTGGGGAAGAATTTTCGGTGGCACCACCACCTTCGTCCGTTCAGGAGAGAATGAGCAGGGTGGAAGGCTAGAAGGAAGTTTGGGGGGTCCAAGGGAAGGGGAGGTAGGGAGTGGGAGCGTTGGGAACAAGGGTGGGGAGGAGGATGGTTCGTGTCTCGCGCGTGGGTTGACTGATCGTCTGACTGATTTCATTAGCGGACCATTTGTACGTGCCCACGGACTTATTGCTTTCGCCGCATCGCTTTCAACCATCTAATTCTTTCGTCCCCCCGAGTCGGGAGAAGACATGCAAGGGTATAAGAGCGTACGTCTCAAGGCAGTCAGCGCTTTTCCACCACGATACCACGTCCAAGGAAACTGTGAAAAAGGTGAATCGACATTTTCCATAGAAATCATTCAATAGAAGTTTAATCCGACTATAGGTATTACACGCTGAAAAAATGGCGTGATATATCTATAGTCACACATTAAAGTCGGTACTCTTGTATATGCGATACAAATGTGTGCGATACAGTTGCTGCGAAGGCATCCTCAAGAATGATTGCTTGTGGCAAAGCTGAGTTTTCGGGTTTCTCCCATGTTGTTTTGTTCTGGTGGACGAAGCTTCGCCGATGTTCCAGTCGGCATCTACATGCCCGAAGTGCCACTGGTTGTTAGTTGGTTAAAATGTATGATAAAGTTACTGTGTAAATTTTACAGGCTGACCACTTGAGCGAAAAGAAAATAAAGACATTGCCAGCCCCGTCCTATTATGATGGATCAGATCACATGCGTAAAATCAGGGAGATAGTTTGCAGAAAGGACAGATTTAAAAATGTTATTTTTTTCCTCGCTCAAATTGAGAACAGAATAGATATGGTCGCAGTCGTGAGGAGAAGGGTGATTTGGAGGTTAAGTAAGGAGTTCGTGGTCTCTGACAAGCGTGTTATACCTTCCGATAAATCAAACAAGGATCCTGCACGCCCTTGCGGGGGCAATTAGTCGATTTAAGTGTAGATTTATAGACTCCAACCTTGTCCCGCGGATAGGTCATTTAATTTCAAAAAATGGCGCAAGTGCGGTTTATTCCTCTGCCCATTTACGCCACCATTCCTGTTAAGATCTATGGTGCAAATATCATAGGAAATGACTATCGTTCCTGAACCTGAATAGAGATGTTCTCTAATGAACAAATAAATAAATCGGAGGAAGATCCTTTACCATGAGCTTCGGAGCGTTAATATGGAACAACTAATGGAGTAGTTAGATAAGCCTGCGAGAAGCTTTATGAAACGCACTCGCACGAGGAGGAAGAGGGGAAACTAATTGGATGGGTTCAGAGCCACGACAGGTTATTGAAGACCTCGCTCGAGGGAGCCACCAGGGAAGGGAAGAACTGCAGACACGTGGACCGAGGAGGGTGACTTATGAGAAACAGGTGATGGGAGTGCTGAAGAGTGGTCGGGAGAGAGGGGGGAGTGGGGTGATTGGGGGAACCACAGTGAAACTAGGAGGTTGGCAGGCGACCGGACGACTCGTAAGGCTGCAGTAAATGAATCCACGGATTAAGAACGCGCGATGGACGTCGATTGCCCCGCGTGCAATTATGTATTTCAGATCTTTCGGAGGAGAGTCACTTCTCGGGACAGAGGCAATCTCCTTTCGACTCCGGAAGATGGAAACGTCATCCCCCGGACATTATTCTCACGTCGGAGGGCAGGGATTCGTGTAGTTTCCCATTTCGGGAGGAGTGGAAAACCCTCATCTCGGACACGGCCACCTGTTCTGAACGTTCACCGCCGACCCACTCGACTCCGCGGTATCCCACGCCGCTCCCGCGTCCGGGAAAAGGGCCACCGTTCTCCATCATCCACTCCCGCCATTTTCGTGGGTCATTTTTTTCCCCCCTCCCACTTGTACCCTAGGGTTCCTTTGCCACCGGCCGCAGTCGTCAGCCTTCTCCGCCTCCTCCTCGTCACACCCACCCCCCCCTCTCACCCCAACCCACGCGCAGCCCACTCCATCGCACACCTCACCGCCCAGCTCCCTAACCATTCCCTTTATTTTCAAAAAGCCGTGTCTCTGCCCTGCCTCTGACAAAGGGCTTCCCTTTTTTTCCACATTCACGTGACTTTTCCAAAATTCACCCCCTG
>WURS02467164.1:0-13241 GCA_011762765.2 Rhinocypha anisoptera | reverse complement strand
CTTCCGATCTCGCCTATATTTTTTATCTCCCTCCCCCCGCCCCCCCCCCCCCCCCCCCCTTCACCTTTTCCCACCGATCACTCCTTCCTCCATAACTCCCCACTTTCTACCCATCTCCCTCTCTCTCTATGTCTCTCTCCCTTTCGAATTGGCTCTCGAGCGAAAACAAGAAAAATATCGACGGGAATAATAATGGGAGGAAAAATTGAATGTATGCCTTTTCCTTCATTTATAAATTTGCGTGGAATCGGCCCTTCACTACATTTCCTGAAAAAATAACCCGCCGTGTTCCACCCTTCCGGTCCCCCGCGCGCGTCCTCCATTCTTTTTATATCCCGCTCTTTTCCTCGGGTCCCTAAATGCATTCTGTTTCGTTTCGCTTTTCTCCTGTGTTGATCTTTGCCCGCAATGAATGCGGGGGGGGGTAAAATTCATTCCTTTTTCTGCATGAACGTCGAGGAATAAAGTGATTTCCCCCGGGGCTTGCGTTGAAAAAAAAAAGACTCCATCTCATCTACCTAGCCTCCATTGCCAATGGACCCTTTTCGATCTTATTCTGGCGTCATCATCATGGCCGGCGTACACGACGGCAATCATAGATGTTTCACGCACTTTCCTATGAGTTCATCACAAAACGATCTCTCGATTAGTCAACAGAGAAGGCGGATACATTTCTGCTGTCGATACTGTCGTTGTAAATGCGTCATCGTGACCTTCGTTTTCCTTCCACGTGTTTCCGTTCTTTCTTTCCACGCTTCGGAACATTTTTTTTCCCTCGGAATCGCATTGTAAGGGTTTTATATTTGAATGCCAAGCACCTCGATTATATATTCTGAGTCAATATTAAATTCCTTTAAATACTCTTAGCTTCCTCTAAAGACTTTCCTATTTACGGCGTAAGTAGGTCTCCTAACGTGTTGATATTATGTTGTTTTTCCTTCGTTACACAATTGTAACTTCGTGAAGATATTTCCTCAATATGCTTTATGGTAATACTCTATAAATATTTTGAGTTTCCAGTTAAGGTGTTATAAGCTTTTGCCTCGCTATTCTGAATCCAATCATTTTACAATAAGCTGTATTTACGTGCAGTGGAATTTCTTGAAACCATGAATTATTTATTCTTACATTTCACCTTATATTAGTCACTTTTTTAGATGATGATGAAGGCTAATCTACAGGTTCAGGTATGTTTTTGATGAACTCCTGCTTCGAACTACCTAGTTTAACATTAAATTAATCCCTCTTCAGATATGCTTACTTCCTACCACCTATCATTCTATCTGAAATACCTATTCTTTCACTCCATTCAAGTCCTCGATGCCTTTTGAGCTTAAAGAGCCTCAAATCCTATCAATTTTGCCTCCTATGGCAGGATTTCCTATTGACAGTCTCATCCTTCTCTTTCGTGATTCTTCGGCTACTTCCCCATTGTGTAGTTGTAGAAATTAGTGATCCGTGGTCAAATAAAGGTGGCACAACCAGTCAGGACAGTTCTCAGCCACCTTTTTTTTTGATCGTCGTCCTAAGATTGGTTTATCTGCAACAGCACCCCTATCCACCCTGTCACGTGCCAGCCCCTTCATTTCTTCGTAGTTCTCTCAGAAATGACTGAATCGTAATCAAATCAAACCAAAACCGTTTCAGTCAATGAGATATCATTACTTATAGAAGAATTACTTATTATTTATAGAAGGAATTGAATGTTTAAAATGTCGGCGAACTTCGCTTTATAGTGGTTCTAAAATATAGAAAACTATATCCGAGACGAAGCGGTCTCTCTTCGGGACTTGCGCTCCGCGACGATTAAATCCCTTTCTTAATTCGTCGAATTTTGGGAGCGGATGCGAGCTCCTCATTTCTCTCGGTCTCTCCACTCCCAGCGGGCACTCTACTCAGGGCCGCGTGTAAAATTCAAGTATCAAAGGATCAAATTCTTAATTACCAATTAAAAAAGGAGAGCGTCAACGGGTACTGCCTCGGGAGTCATGCTAATGAGTAAATTTATTTAAAAAAAATGACGTTCTTCGGTGAGAGGTCTGTAAAAATGTCGCTTGCACGCTCTGCAGATTTATAAATATTTTCCAACTGACGGTAACATTCTCGCGATCCGTTTTGAGATCCTAATCCGCTAATTTGCTTTATATTTTAATTAATTTTGTATGGAAATTGTATTCATTCCCTTATAAATTAACTAAATTCGACAGGTGATGTTAAAAATGAAGGTCGGGTGGTAATTTTCAAAATAATCGTTGGTCCAGGTTCAACTTGAAAGTACTTCATCAATAAAAAAGATATAATTAGTAACCTATTTTTAATTATTAAAGCACACTTGTGTCTGCACAAGTTATTTAGTTCACCATTACTTTCTCTTCTCTCCGAAGATTTTGTTTGCTTTCTTTCCATTTAAAAAATCATCAGTGCTGTTCACGACAGCAAATATCAAAGGAAGAATATAGTTTTACAAATTTACAAAGTACTGAACAGTTAAATTATAAGAAACAAGGATTACGTACTACGTGTTTTTCCACTAAGATTTTTAATCTGGTACGACTAGTTTCAACGCTACGGCGTCATCTTCAGGTCTTAAATTATAAATTTTACTAATAAAGGCGAAGATTTTACTAAAGGAGTTAACGAATCCAGTCTCCTCCAATTACTTTAGGATTTGTTAACTCTGAATCCTTATTATAAAAATTGTGTTAACATGTCACATCAGATTGAGATATTCGTGATAGTGTAGGCGTTGTGGTACTTCAAAGCGAAGTTCCAAGTAACCTCTTGGTCTCCAATCTGGTTTGGAGATATTTTCCAAAAATATTAGTGGTCAAAGTTGCGAAACGCCTTGCAATCAAAGACGCCATTCCGCGGAGGCTTGCGAAACGAGGTCGATTTTGGCCACGAGAATTTTTTTTTACTCAGTCTATTATGTGGCTTCTGAAAGTTTTTCGAATTACTGAAACTCGCAAAAAGTTTTCGTGTCACGCTGAAATATGTTTTATTATTTGAAGGGACCCTGAATGGCTTCTCTCTCAATGGACTAATTAATTTCGGCGCCATTAAGTAAAGAGCAGCGTTTCTTGTATAAGTTAATTAGTTGCAATAATATTTCGAGTCATTACCTACATTTTTTTGAGTTGGTGGTCGATTGGAAAGTTTCCTTAATGGTAGTAGGCCCCGTCTAAGTTTCGCTTATTTATTATCCCAATTGAAAAAAGAATTATTCGTCGATAGAACGCGGCTTTGCGTAAAGTTGAATGCAACACTTAAATCTATGCTTGTAGCTGAAAAATAAATCTTCACGCTACTGGCGAATAAGAAAATTTAGCAAGTCCATGCGCTGTCTCTATTTCGCTAATTGACCGTCGATTGAGGATGTTTTTAATTATTTATATTTTTATTCAGTGAACCCTGATGCTAAGATGTTAGTGAAAATCCTCATATGTAGTGTGGCGTGGAGCGAGCGAACCTCGTCCTTGAGGAAGGAGGGTGAGTGTAGTTAGGTTGCTTTTGAATTGAGTTTTTGGTAAGGGATGGAGAAAGTGAACAGGGTGCAGGCGAAGTCAAACGAAGAGGTGATGGGAAAGAGAGTAAGTTGTTAAAGGATATCCGAAGAAAGCATAATGTGAAGGAAGGTGGAATATGGAAGTGATACTCAAGAGACAATGGGCTGTTGAAGACAGTTATAGAGGGTATAGTGCTTGGTAACCAAGGCGGAGGCAGGAAAAGGATTGTAGCTACTGTGGGAAATGCAGCAAGTCGGAAGTATGCAGAGATGACGTGGGATCCTAACAAAATTGTGGGGGTACGATTTCTGTTATTTCCTGAGCTCATCGTAAAACTCTTCCCTCCCATGGTATTTTGCCAATTATCATTTGAGGATAACATTATAACACACTAACATTGCAACATTTGCCGGCCTCGGTGGCGGCAGGGTAACGCCGTCTGCCAACCTGGAGGTCGCGGGTTAGAATCCCGACCATGTGGATTTTTCAATCTCCACCCAGAACATGGAAGTGTGTGTTTCGTCCTTGTTATTAATAATGTTATAGTGCCCACTGTCTATGGTCTATTAGTGCTGTTTGTGGGCGATTGAAAAATATATAAATAAACAGTTCCGCGGACTCTTCCGATAGTAGATGAGCATATTGGAGGAAATGGATCAGGTGAAGAGAATATTTCGGAAATGCATGTAAAACTCCTTCATCTCTCTCCACATCAATCTTATTGGTGCATTTGATCTTTACAGTGCACCGGTGGAAGCACAACACTTGACGAGTAGCAATGCCCAAGGGAGAGGAGGGATCTGGTGCCGAGGATGGCTCCGAGGGCGAGCCGGAAGAGGAGAAGAAATGGTTTGCCGCCGAGAATGCGAAGACCGGGCGAGCTGGGTGTAAGAAGTGCAAGGTGATTCAGTGGCCCATTGCTTGCCTGATTGTGCTCATATTATTAATCTCTGTTAATGAATGGACCCCACTCTGATCAAATTATCCGGAGCCTCCCCGACTCTATTGGGGCTCTACCCCACGACTTCTCAAGTACTCTTCGATCGTATGCCGCGCCATCATTGTATAAATTTTTGTACCAGATTTTTACTTTATTCTTGGAATTAGTCAAAGCTAAATTAGTACATAATGTATGTGTATCAATGCATTGGGTAAACACTGACCTTCTTCTGACTTCATCATAACGTCTTCCTCTTGAAACTTGTCAATAAAAGTTCCTTACAGCATATGAAATACACTGAGGAGGCTGTCACTTGGTGGAATTACATAATAAACATTGAGACTTAGTTTTTTCACAAATATTTAACAGAGCACGTACAGTTTCGACGATAATCGTCATCATCTGGTGACGATTATTCTTAAAAACTATTCGTCCTCTGTTAAATTTTGCAGTAATATACTTAGCATTGTAGCTAACATAGTTTACATTACATGGGTAACACGGCAGTATTTCCTTATGTAGGAGAATAATATTTATCGCCACTTCAATTCAATTTATGTTGCAAAAGTTAATGTGTAAATTAATGTAATCATTAGGGAAATACATATTTCATTATTCGATTAGTGCTATGCCGTTGCGATTTTGCTTTCGAGCTTCTCTCTCGCAGAAAATAGTTACAGTTTTCGACTCAAAAGGTTAGGTCTTATTTTGAGACTGAAAGGTGTAGAAGGTAACACTACAATTCCACAAAAAAATTCTGTATTTCAAACACGATCAGGTTTCGCCGCATGTCAGCATCTTCAAACCTGAGCGTGTTTCAAATAAATAATTTTATATTGCAGAGTTCTCCTTCTAAATTTTCTGAGATGAGGGAATTCCACTCAAGTCCAGCCTGAAACGATTTCTCTCATTTCGAGTGGTTTTTGACGAATGCCCACCGATTCTTAACGTGGCCTGTGCACATCTTTTTCAGGACAAGATAGGGGCCAATACACTGCGAATCGCTAAGATCATCCCCAGCCCCTTTGGCGCGGGCATGATGAAGACGTGGTTCCACCCCAAATGCTTCTTCGAATCCTTCGCGAAGGCGAGGGCCACGACGAGGCGCTTGAAGTGTCCTGAGGATGAACTCGAAGGCTGGGATGAACTGAGGGAGGAATACAAGGAAGAGATCATCACCTTAATTGGTAGGGATTTTTATACTGCGCACAGTTCGTATTCGCGGTGTAATCATTTTCTGGGGTGTGGGGAGCCGGCGACCACTGGTATAGAATGGTCTAAAATCTTATATTCCACGAGACTTTTTTTTTACAGTCATAAATGTTGGCGGAAATTCTGCTGTCTATCGTGGTCGTCCCATGCGAAAATATTCTTCATGTTGGTGTCCTAACTTTTCCGTTGCTTTTTTCCTCGCACATAAAGGAGATTGGAACAGATATAGTTTTCCCTTCATTGATCAGCTTGTCGGCATTCAGTGACGACGGTCAATTCGATAAGACGTGGCGCAACATATTCCGAATGTTTATATTTCTAGATGAGCGAATGTCAGTTACCCTATACCCTGTACCTTGTACCTTGAGGTAGCCGAATGAGTCTTTTGTCAGCGGGGTGCATGCTCTTTAAAACATCCTGAACCTCAAGCGTTTTTGGAAATAACCACACAAGGTAAATTCATTAGGATCATAATGATGTGTATGGATGTGTATTCGGATTCAGGAACCTGGATTTTGAGGTAAAAAGGATGAGATTGGATGTTTTTAAATAAAGAAGTGGAGGAAATTGCAGAATAGAAAAACGGTGTTGAAGTGTTCGACGTGGTATAAAAAAGGGTTAATTTACTGAACTTGGTGTTTTCATCCCATGTCATACACCGTCAGGTGACTTACACGCTATGTTTGCGGATGTAGTTGTAGAGTCCGGTCGCGTTGAAATGGTCCTGCGCGAAAATTTCTCCGCGCCCCCTCTCTGTCCTAGGCTATCTCCATTCCGGGCTCCTTCCTTCCCCTACCGTGCATCCCCTACCAGAGTCACTTCAGCATAGTTGCCGGCTCTTGTCTTTTCGGTTCTCTCTCAACTTTGTGCGCTTGTGTTTGTTTTTAACATAGGACGTTATATGTAACTTTCCATGAACATCCAATAAAGATTTTTAAAAATATTGGTATGTTATATTAATTTCCCTCAGGCGGGGTGAAGAAAACTGGCAACACTGTTTGCCTCTCCTTCAGTGTGTGAGTGAGAGAGTAAAGAAAGGGGAGGTAAGGCCGGGAGTGGGTGTAGGTAGTCATAGCCCCGCCCACCGTTCAACCATTTACAACCAACCAAAAGACCATTTCGGACTGGACTATAGTACGGGAGACGTATTTGTCGGAGTAAATCCGAAGAAGGCGGGATGAAAATGGATGATTGGGGAGTTAAGAGGTCTAGTTAAATGAACACTGCACTAGAAAAATGAATGTTAGGCAAACAAGGCGGAGAGAGGAAAGGAGCATGGATTTTTAGATGAGTTATGGCAGGCATTAAGTGTGTAGAGATGGAAATTTATTTATCGTAAGGCTGAGTACAGTGGTTTTTTGACACAATCTTAAGACAGTTGAGGACATGTTCCACTATACGATATGTAATCTCTCCGACTAATCGTTCAGTGAAACGAAATATGTATAAATACGAGTACACTTTGTGTTTAGGGTCCGTGAAGATTAGTTGTTCGTAGAGACTATTTGGAAATAAAAAATATATCTTTTTTCTGTGGAAACGAAACGTGTGTTCATATTTCTTTTCATAATGGAATTCCACGAAGTCTCGGCCTCAACTGTAACTCGTATAATCGTTAAGTGGAAGTGGTTGGAAAGGAAACGACAGAGATGTTTCCCAACAAATAGGAAACGTTCTATTTCCCTTGCGATTGGGAGCATACGATTGTGCTCAGGAGCCAATCAGGTTTCATAATTTCTTTTGCGGGCATTGATGTTTATTTTCTTCCCGCCAGAAGTGCTATAACCGTAAGTCGGCTGAAGTAAGTAGTTCAAAAAATGTCCTTTCCAATAGTTGGTATTGCAATCCTCTAGCGGAATACCGCATTCGTCGTGAGCCAATTTGTTGGAAGTAATCTCAGCGATTGCAATCGCGTGGTGGAAGTTGGATGAGCGGCAGTGTACGAGTATTCTCTGTGCGTTCCAGGGAGCGACCGCGTGGCCCCCAAGGAGATATCGGAGGAGCCGGTGGCGGCTCCGGGTCGGCGCCCGCCGCCTACCAACCCCGATCACAAGGACCATGCGTTCCGGGAATTCAGGCGGCTCTGTGCCGAGCTGTCAAACACGCCAGCCTACCTGGAGAAGACGGCCATTATCAAGAACCTGCTCGAGAAGGGGACAGATGGCGGTGAGTGCCCTCTTTTTCCTTTTATTATCTATTTTTTTCCCGGAATGACGTGAAATATTCATCGACCTATTCACGAATAATACTCGTGAGAAACTCAAATATCCGAATTTTCGTAATCATAGATAGCTCTTAAGTGCGGTTCATATTGAACGTTAGAACTTAACTTAGGAAATTAAGAGTTGAGCAATGCGTTGGAACGAGACCGTTCTCAATACGCCTTAACATAACTTAAGAACTTAACATAACGCGAATGATGGCCCATGTTCATCTTTTACTTCATGTCCTTAAGTTACCCAATCACGACGGAGAGTGAGTTCTAAAGTTATCCAATCACAAGCGTTCGTGGCAAGCACACTAGCTCCAGCAGTGACCATAAAATGAAGTACCAGCATAAACAAACTTGAAACAAAACATGGATTCCGTGTCAATTGTTTTGTTGAAAAATGAAAATTACTTTCGCAACTCAATTCCGAGCTTCATCGCAATTATTTCCGTCAGGGTCTGGTAATAGATAAAACAAGGGAAAGTAGAAACATTCTCAATGGTTAACTTAGAAAATGAATGACGTTATCTCATTGGTTGAACTTATTAGACATAGGCCACTGTGAACGATAAAATATTTAGGGCTTAAGTTATGTCGAAGTTACGTTCTTAGGTTATGTTCTTATGTTAAATGTGAACCGGCCTTTAAGAATTCAGTACCTACTGGCATAACTTTGCAAAAAAATAGCTGATATCCGTAAGGAAATACTGTCCTTACGATACTTCTAACAAATCTATTTGTAAGGTTGGAAGACGTGTGTTACACTATTAAAGAGGCTTCCAGGGGGAATTCAAGAAGAATTCAAGGGCGCGTGAGGGTGAATTCAAGAAGCCATCTTCAAATTGGCAGCACTAGCAGCGCCGCTGTAGCTGCTGAGAAACAACATGGCGGAAAGCGGCGTGCTGGTCCTGCGTGGCCAGCAGATGAATGTTACATTCTGGAAGGCACTTTAGATTAACGTGTGAAATTTCTACCTATTACCCGGGCCCATGCGCGTACTTCGTGCACTACATTTTAGGGATGGTCGTGCAGAATTCTCAAACAATTCGTTTTGGAGGGTTATGCTGTGTACACTGCAAGGGTTTAATGGTAAAGACTCCTGAAAATGATTGTGTTTAGACGCCGGGCGAATCTGGCGGAAAATTCCTTTTGCACGACAACACCTCAAAACGTGACAGAATTCGAGGGTTTTTCGGCCAAACAAGGTGTGACCTTGTTTAATCTGTGTGTTATGTGCCTCGGAGTTCGCCAGATTCAGCACTGGCTCTTTACGTTTTGTTCCCAGCAGCGAATTCTCAGTTGGGAATACACACACGCGTGAATAGGATTAGAAAACTAGAATTATACAAAGTTATTCAGAGGCTGTATGGACCTGAAAATCTATGCGTGTGGACGGAAGGGATGCTTTTTTTTAGATGAAAGAAGAATATTTCACGCGTATGCTTTTAATACGCCAGTCCTGACAATTACGGCCGCAATGGGTGGTTGCGCACATATGTTGTGGAGCGTCGAAACGGGCCGTGAGTTTGATGAAAGGATTTGTGGAGAGTACGAAATGCCGTTGTGAATAAAGAGTATGTCCCCAAATAGAACATAGCGATGTGACACATGTCTCTCGGATGTAATTATAAAAAAAAATTCTTCAAAAAATAATTCTTTTATGGGAACTATCCGTAAGGTTCATGGTTCAAATTCCTTGTCTTAGAGAAAACTTATGCACTATCCAAACAGGATTTTCTTGAGGCCATACCTTCACGGGAACCCATAGTACGGGACCTGAGTTCCCTATTTTTTCTAAATTCTTCAAGTTCCTTTGCTTCGTTTGAGTCAAGTCCGCCTCCCCCATTTATCCAAATCATCCTTAATGCTCATTATTTGATCACTAATGATACCTGATTTGAATAATCTTCACTGAGTCCCATCCCAGTTCCCTTCCTCAGCTTTTCGTTCCTAGTTAAATTCTCCAAGATTCTTTCTTAGCATTGCCTTTGTAACTAACCCCGATATGAAAGAACGCAATTCACTTTTACGTTACCGTGGATTGAAACTTATTTCACCTTTTCAAAATCTGCCCCATGTTAATAAAGTCAAATTATGTATAGACATAATTGTATGCAATTACTTAACACTATTTGAAACCACATTTTTCTACTGCAATGTAGGTTTGATAGTTTTTTCTTAATATTTACAATTCGCCAAGCTCCTTTTCTATCATCGTCACAGTGATAGATGAAAGTGAACAATAATGAAGTACTCAGTTCCTTCCAACTCATTATTTGTGATTATTTAAAAAATAAAATTACTTTTCTATAATTTTTAATCACTTTCTACGATTGAATATACTGGTCTCTTGAGTAACGGTTTGTCTAAATTCCTTGTGAAAATCTGAGATTTATAGGTTAATATGATAGATATTGATGATGAATGTGAACAGCGAAGACGTGTACAATTCCTGCCAACTTATTCTCTGTTTTCAGGGTAATCTTCCCTGAGAAGTAAGTTGAAAACAGTGGGGCTTAGAGGTAGTTATCCATTCCAATATTTTGTTTTTGCACTTTATTCTGTCATACCCAAGGCTCCAAAATTACAACTGTCACCATGTCACCTTTAGATTGAAAATTCCTAAGACCCTCGCATATGCACCAATTGGAATAAGAACGATATTGATTTAGTATTGGCACTTTGAGCATGGTAAATGCCTTATTGAGTTCTTAAAGTAGTTCAGCTGCATATAGACGCAAATCGTATCTACGGAGGTGCTCTATAGTGGCATATGCCTTTGCCGGTGCCTCCAAATGCCTATTCTGAGAGGAAAGTCGACCGGCGGGGAAATGTGGCCCGTGGTCGAATCGAACTCTTTATTTATCTTTCTCCAGATACATTTCTGGGAAAATCAACTGTGCATTTGAGATTCGAGTGAGGAGCGAAGGCGATATAACTTCTCCGGACTAACAACTATCTCGGAGTTTTATCGTAGCGGGTGCATAAATTAGCGTGCGGTTGCGACAGACCCACTTCCCTGGTCCGAGGGAACCTCCGTCGGATTCCAAATTCGACGCGTACGCCTTCCGATTTTCTTCTGTCTTTTTGATATTTCTTGATCATCCGCGATCCCTCCCCACACAGCCTCCGACCTTTTCTCGGAGTGTATGGGCTCCGCGGAAGGAGTGAGTTTTCTTTTTCGCTTCTTTGGGTTCTTCCCGGAGCTCGTCAATTATATTTCCCCGTGCCCGCTTTGTTCTTCCCTACCTCGAGCCCTCCTCGGCTTTCCGTCCACCCATCCAATCAGCCCCAGCGAACTTACCCCTCCCTCTCTTAAGCGCCGCCGTTCGCATCGAGACTCGGCGCGCTTTCCTTTTTTATCGTTTCCTTCGTCCGACAACTCCGCTCCAGCCTTAATTCAAGGATTTTCTCTGTTTGGTATGTATAGAAATCCGTAAACACACCTGCTATCTTATCCTTTAAGCCCGTAGCCATTCCCCCATTTCTGTTCGTCACGTGTCACGAGAACACTTTACACGCCCACGTCACGTTTCCTCTCCACGACGCCGGTGCGTGGGATCCCACGCGCGCGTGTTCCATCCTTGATGTTCCCTGCGGTGTGTGGAGGCCACGGGAGGTTTTCACCCAGCCGCGTCCTTGTTGATGCCGCGAAAGTTCTCGCGAGAAGGGAATCCCTCGCCGAACGCCGATTGGAATGGGGAAAAAAACGATCGTTTTTCCTGAGACTACTTGTGCGCATTCATGACTTGTGTTTCGCGGGGCACGCCATAATTCTGGGAGTGCGGATGTCAGATTTTTCAAGTTTTCGTCGTCCTCTTCGAAACGGAATCAGGTGGTTGTCGATCTCTTTGTCGACATCGACTCGTTTTTTTTCGACTCTTAAAGGATGTATTTTGAACTGTAGGATACATTTGACTAGGCTGTACAAACCTAGTCAAATGTAACTGATTCGACATCAAACGATTATCGGGATTTTTGCCATATTTACGAAGAGCAACTGATTCAAATTGTTTTTAATTGTTTCTTATCAGTTCTCAGTGTATTTTTAGGCAGATGGATTCGATATTTACATCAATTATAAGCTCAAGGGGGACCCTCTTTTGACTTCCGCGACCAACCTATGCACTTGAAATATCGAAAATTGTACAACCCGAATATTTATTTCTTTCATTGTGGTTCTTTCTTTAAACTAACTAATATGTTTATCGGAAACAGTTTTATTGTTAAAAATACTTATTTTATGATCATAAATGAAAAAGAAAGAAGCGGCGCCGACTTGTGGCAAAGAACCCCTGAAAACCTATTTATTTATAAAACCTATAGACCAACTTATTTAGCATAATATGAGGGGTGAACATTTAATGAAGGACCCCTCACCATTGCAGTTGTATCAGCAATTTCAATAAAGGGACGGCTGCGTGTGGAACCCTTGGAAGAGGCTAATGCGCAGTCGTGCAAAGAGAGAGAGAATTGGAACGAGACTGGAATTCAGACTTTGCATCTTGATACTATTCCGATTCTCTCTCTACTTTTTTTTGTGCAACCATGTTCGTGTCAAATAAAAATTCATTTGAAAACTGCGAAGTTGGTTCTTTCATCGCCGGTCTCAAGGGCTTTCGTTAGTCTCCATCCAATTGTTCCTCTCGGTCTGACACTTCGGAATGATTCGTTGTTTATTGGAAGGGGGACGTCGAAACATATTTCTCCATGCCGAAAAAAATTGTAATCGACGTTTTGCCCCGACTGACCATGCACAGTGATTTACTTGAGATACGCTCGTGGCACTCACTCATATCTTCGACGGAGGCCAATGTGCATTAAGAATAATAATTGGCCCTGATGAGTTGGATTTTTGGTGCATGGCACCCTCTAAAACAGTTGAAATTAGTCACTGGGAAAGCCATTGCTTCATCGCTATCTTTTCCTGGTAATAAAGCGGTGACCTTGAAACCTTCGGCGTAGTAAAAACTTTCCTAGCGAAAAATTGCAATTACTATTGGTATTTCGGACAGCAATTGTGTTAAGGGTTAGTCATTGGTTAAGGAGTTGGTCATGCGTGAAAGCATGTTGATAATTTAGAAGGAGAAGAGCTCCCGTTTGGACCTTGCATATTGCGACCGAGTTTGTAGTTGTTTTCATGCATGTTTGTAGTGAGAAGTCTAACATTGTCCCGCATGTTGTGAATGATGTTCTCGTATTTTATATTTTATTGTATTTTGCAACCGGGTTGGTTCATTCTGAGTGCAATGTGTGTCTCTTAACTTTTGTACTTGTGAGTGAAATTGAATGTTTGGTGGTGGCTCTCACCCTATGCCACACGCCCTTGCGGCGGTTTGCAGAGTAATGCTTAGAAGTCGAAGGGGGCTGGGGA
>WURS02467144.1:0-13242 GCA_011762765.2 Rhinocypha anisoptera | reverse complement strand
CACTCGTAATAACCGGCGGAACTCCCTATGTTTTAACACGTGGACCAACCAACGCAAAACGATCACTCGCTATAGCGCCACTCTCATTATAAGCCATACTCGCTATAGCGGACTTCTACTGTATATGACAAATTGGAATTGAACACGGTGCAAAACGACCTCAGCCATTGACACACCATAAACCCCAAACCTACCTACCCCATACACTTTAGTGGTGACCTCATTTATTCTCCAACAAAATTCTTTGAAAATACAGCAATTGCTCCATTATGAGTCTAGTATATAATATATCATGTGCATATTTACGTTTGCATTTCAGCTTTCCTCTGCATATATGTTGGCTATACTGATTATTTGCAGGGGGCATCGTGGGACTGTGTGGTGGGGGGCGAGCAGCCCTTTGTGAACATCAGCTGTGGAGGCCACAACCAGGTGTGGGCCGTGGGCCGTAACGGTGCTGCCTACTGGCGCTTCGGTATCAACTCTGCCACTCCCACTGGTGATTATTAATTCTCCTCATAGGGCTGGCACATTTAAATTGGATAGTAATTGAAGCCCTATAAATTTCAGAACATAAAGTCTTAACTAACTCTAATAATACATTTCATAAATGTGGAGAGTTAGTTACTCTGAGATCAGACACCATGACAGGGCATCCATCTCCACCAAAATTTCATGAAATAATTGTGAATCCTTGGCAGAGATGAGGGAGCCTGGAGAAATATTCATGAATATTAATAATATGTAATAATTTTACTTTACCCTAACATCGAAATGCATGCATACATCAATCTTTTCTACTTACTTCCTCCACATACAGAATAATAGTCTTTTTCAGCATCTGCTGATGAGATTGCAGCAATGTCTCACTTTGAAAATTGCTTAAATTGCTTTCCCAAGTATTTTTATGCAATTAATTAAACCAGAGATGAATGTTGTAAAAAGACAAGAAGATTTGGATAAACATGCAAAAATTGTGTAAGAGCCTTGTGAAGCACACCCTGTAAAAATGTTCTGGCAGTCAAAGGTCATTTTTTCACTTTGTTTCTTTTAATCTTTTGTGTGCTATAAGCATTTCTTCCAACTTAATCTCACACACTAAGCCCAGCAGTGTGAGACATTTAAATATTGTGAAAATACATAAAACATGACTTTTAAGAACTTTGAATGCTTCCGCATTCTGTTTTAAATTCCATAATATTTCCATTTTATTATTATTTAAATAAAAGTGAGAAAAATTTCAAATAAAAACATTCAGTCAGAATTGGTGCCAAAAACATAAAAGTACAGTCAAAGTCTCCTATATAAAACATTGGATGTAACAAGAATCTCATTATAGTGAGTGATTTTCTGGCCATTATCAGTCTCATGGGTAATAAGTATAGTGTGTTTCATAGGTTGTAAGGAGTGGCCATTTCTGTAGCATCCTCTTAGTTAGTCAAAATTTTCTGTCACTGTCATCCAGTTTGCATGAATTTGGCTATTATTTGCAGACATCATCCCTAATCACAAACTTAGACAAGCATGCAATCTGAAGCAATTGATCTGTCAAAAGAGTGAAATATGTAAAAATAAAAATGGAGAGACAAATTACCACCACCCATTTTACATCTTTTTTCATATAGTTGTGGATTCAAATTTACAGTACAATATATATCTATTATAAACCAATTGGGTTTCCATATACAACCATATCCCTAGGAGGAATAGCATGCTTTATCGTGTTCGATGTGTCATCTTTAGGATCACCAGTGAAAAAGTGCTTGTGGCTCTTGCCCTCGTCATCCGTTTCATGTACTTTTCAAATTGACTTTTCTCAGATCTCAAAACAGAGGTGATCAGAATACATTTCACCTGCTTTCAAGGTTACAGACCATCAGTGATCAGGCTCCAAGCAGTTCGGGGAAGGGTGACCTTTTCCATCCTTTGTTGTTTACACTTAGGGTATGAATTGAGTTAGAGACCTGGAGTGGCTTGCCCATGACCTCTTGTTCCATCTAGCGAGACTTCTCTAAACCACTACAAATACCCCAAGGAGATACAACGAAAAGCATGCGGTGCATGGAGCTATAAAAATGGAAGCGTGTCCATAGTGATGAGGGCACTGCCGTACCAACCCACATATATGCGTGGGTAGCACTACCGGCAGCAATGCAATCGAATGTGTGCATGCATTCGTAACACTAAAAAGGTTAATGTGCTCATTCCCTGACCTTATTCTCAGGTCAAGTGTGGGTGCATGTGGAGCCCCCTCAAGGTCGGAAGCTTCGCCAGATATCCGTGGCGGAATGCAACAGCGGTTCGTTGACGGTGTGGGCCTTGGACACCCTGGGCACCCTCTATGTGCGGAGGGAGATGACACCTGTGTTCCCCGAGGGGACCCACTGGCAAGTGGTGATCGGCTGTGAGATGGAACGTACAAAGCAGCAGACGGTGTTCGGTCACGTGTCGGTGGGCCCCGGGGGCGAGGTGTGGGCTGGGTCATCGGGTTGCATGCTGAAGAAGCTCGGTGGCCACTCGGCCGACTTCTTTGTGGAGCCTTCTTGGTTGAGAGGCGTGAACGTAAGTGACCACCCCTTCTTCCCTCGGTTTGTCCTCACCTTTGTCATCGTAGTTCCTTAGCTAATTCGGACATGGATGATGATGAGGTATTAAATAATAATGCATAAAGGTTAATTTTCAAAACTTCTTATTGTATATTGTCTACTATGGCCTTGAATCCTAAAATATAACACCTCTAGACATTCTTTTTTCTGTAAATATTTTCTCAGTAAATTTTTACATAGTTATTGTATCGAAAGTATCATAAAATTGATTCGACACTTGATAGAAGAAATTGTTTCAGTCTTGTCTTGATGGAATTCCCTCATCATGAAAGGTTTAGAAGGAAACTCTGCAATACCACTTAAAAATTATCTATTGCAGACATGACCAGGTTTCATCATATAGGTTGCAGCAGCATCTTCAGAAGGTTGTAGAATGGCATCTTCTCACCTGAAAATGCTGCTATATGGCAAAACTTGGTCGTTTTCAAAAACCAATATTTTATGTAGAATTGCAAAGTTTCCTTCTAAACCTTTCTTGATACTTGATACCTACAATTTCGTTAAGTGATATTGTTGTGGGATCAGCAGACAGTGACTACCATCCCTTCTAAAGTTAATGATATAATTACATGCAGATCATCTTGGTAGGGAATGTATTTGCAACCTATAACACAGCTCAAGTAAGGGTAGTTGATGGAGCAATTTAAAAGCAACATAAAATGAAACCATTTCCTACAAATTCTTCTTTCACATGTCTCTTATGATTTACCTTATATATTTGTCCCTCGGCCTTTTTTGTGTAATTTTCCCTTCTATTATATTCATCACAACTTCATAATGCCCCTAGGTGTGTCCAATCCATCTTGCTCCACTTTTACTTATCATACACCAGATTGCCAAATTGACTTATCTACTTCTGCTCTTCAATACTTCCTCATTCCTATCGTCCATTTCTAATGACTTGGCATGTGCGAAGGCGGGGCGAGAGAGGAGGAGGAGCTTGAAAGCTTGAAGGAATGTGATCTTGAGATAACCAATAGAAGCAAGGGTGGGAAAATTCCCTCTTCTTGGGAGCTGTCTTAACTCTGGCTTTTGTCATGGAAAGATATGGTTTGTGCTTGTTGTGTTGCCATGTGTTCTGCATGTTCAACATATGTATCTAAAGTACAGTTGCATGATTACTGCGGCTATTGGTGTGCTTATCGTAGCATCAGTGCCTGTTGTGCCGTCAGTAAGTGGAAGTGCAAGGTGTAGAAAGAGGAAGATGATTCCAAGTTCACTAGGCCACTATAAAAATTGTTACATTATTACATTGGACTTAAACAATATTGAAATGTAAAGATTATTTATATTATTCTGAGAATTCTAAAAGTTCTCGGCCTGACAAATAAAAAACAAGATTTTCAAGAAAAGAAAATTTATTTTTTAACATAGTCTCCTATCAAATGAATACACTTAGCCCAACGACTTTCCAACTTTTTAATACCCTCAGTAAAAATGATTTGTCCAACTCTGCAAAATAAGCATCTGTCTCAGCTTCAACTTCATTATGGATCGGTTCCACGTAGTGAAGCCTGAAAGCGTTACATTTGTTCATTATTTGATGTGAATTTTCATCCAGCAAGCCATTTTTTCATATTTGGGAACAAGAAGTAATTGCTAGGTGCCAAATCAGGTGAATATGGTGGATGCGGAAGCATTTCGAAGCAAAATTCATGAAGTTTTGCAGCAACAATGCGAGATGTGTGTGAAGGTGCATTATCATGATGAAAGAGACCTTTCTTCTTTGCAAAATGTGGACGTTTAACCTGAATAGCGACTTTTAGTTGGTCCAGAAGTGAAGCGTAGTACTCTCCAGTGATAGTTTTGCCCTTCTGGAAGTAGTCTAAGAGTACGACTCCATAAGAATCCCAAAATATCGTAGTCATGACTTTCCCTGCAGACGGAGTCAGTTTTGCTTTCTTTGGTGCTCTTTCACCTGGGTCCACTCACTGTTTGGACTGTTCCTTTCTCTCTGGCATATGATGATGAATCCATGTTTCATTTACTGTTATGAAACGTCAAAGAAACTTACCGGGATTGCGTTTAAACAACTCTAAACACTTTAGAAATGTTCATTTGAATGCACTTTTGGTCGAGGGTTGCACGGAAAGCTTTGACATTCCCAAAACTTCGTGTAAAATGTAGTTCACAAAGCCTGTTGAAATCTTTTCAATGTAGGCTAGCTCAGGTACCTTCAATCGGCGATCTTTGAGTAGGGCATTGTGAATTCTTGCCACAATTTCACCGGGTGAGGTTTTTGGATGCCCTGAGCACTCATCATCTTCAATGGATGAACGGCCATGTTTAAATTCCACTGACCATTTTTTGACTGTTAAAAACGAAGGAGATGATCCTTCAATGTAGAATCTAAATCATTTTTGATGTCCCTTGGGGTTAAACCTTTCAAAAACGAAGTACTTTATAACTGCTAGTAATTCAATTTTCCCCATTTTGTACACAACTGACACCCTTCGCACTTTAAAACAACACAGGAAGAAAAGAAATGAATGTATGCGTTTCAAACTTTACAGAACTCCATGTAGTGAATCAAACAAAAAAACGAATAAAGAATTTTCGCGATCCTCTCACCATTTATGAGTCAGGCCGAGAACTTTTAGAACTCCCCTTGTAAATATGATTTTCTCTACAAAGTAGGAGA
The DNA here is from genome assembly GCA_011762765.2 of Rhinocypha anisoptera. Lineage (NCBI taxonomy): Eukaryota > Metazoa > Arthropoda > Insecta > Odonata > Chlorocyphidae > Rhinocypha > Rhinocypha anisoptera. The sequence goes on along the minus strand of WURS02467144.1, from coordinate 7,995 downwards.
TACAATACTTGAAAGAGTTGAACAATAAAAGATCTTGGAGTAACTCTTACAAATAACTTGAGGTTCCAAAATCATATAGAAAATGTTTCTGCATCAATAAAAATGCTAGCCCTTATTATTAGAAGCACATGTAATTTCGATATGGAAAAGCCTCCTTTAATTTAATTACAGTATCTGTCCCAAAAGTTCCAAAAATGAATTTCCACAGCCAGCCAGGTACATTTGCGTGGCATTGCTTCTGGCAGAAAAAGTGATAAAGGGTCTTGGCTAGAGAATTCCACTATCTGCAGTCACCAGCAGGCAGTGGTTGAGTGAAGATCATTCTTAGCACTTAAGATGTTTATTCAAGAAGAAAAATGGTTTTTACCTGGTAAAACAGAACCACGTTTCTTATGAAACTTTACTAAGAGAAAGTAACATGCAAAGCCTGGTAAGGAGGAGGAATGTTAGAGATCTAATGTTTCTTTATGACGCTATTAACAATGGAAATGAGAGTCAAGTGAACTTTCATGTATCACTATTCCACAAGAGAAAAAACATCTTATTTGTAAAAAAATTATAGAAAAGATTTCCTTGCATATTCTTGTTTGCCGTGAATGTGCATTGCATAAGCTGATAGAGTAGATTTTTTTAATAAGTGGAAGTTCCTAAGTAATACATATAAAGGAATGTGACAGCCTTAATAATTATTTATGGACTTATGTATGTTTCTTGGACCTTTTATGCACTGAGATGTATTGTACTCTATATTTTTGATCCTCTCTGTGATTACTATTGTTTATTTTTTATTTATTTGTCCAAGGATTGGTGTTTTATAACAATATAGGACTTACCATAGGAAGATATACATACATGTACACTGAGTACAGAAACATATATGGAAAGGAATTAACATAGATTAGATTCTACACACAGATCATATACGATTCCAGGTCATATTTTGTCATTGATGAATTCGGACACACTGTAATAATTTTTTCCAATTGAAATTATTTTTATTTGCCTTCTAAACAGGAATATATCATATTTTTGTATTTCTGGGGTAGTTTATTGTACAGATTTAGTCCCATTGTTTTTGGTCATAAGCTTGCAGCTTTAGTTCTATTGTATTTGGTATCTAGGTTTAACTGAGTTTTGACCTTTGAATTAGCAGGCAAGCTTGTTAACCCTGCAGGCGTTGTTTCATGTATGTTACTAGGAAAAGAATGTATATGGATGGAAATGGTAGAAGGACAAGATCCTGAAAGATTGGGAGGGAAGGTGAGATTGGAGATGTAATGATGTGAACAGCCGTCTTTTGCAGTTTAAATATAACCCAGTAGAGAGAAGATGAACCCCAGAGTATGATGCCAAATGTAATGTAGGAGTAAATAACACCATAACAGAGCATTAAGCACATCTTTGCTTACTGTTTTCTTCAAGATTCTTAGAAGAAAGCAAGCTGTGCTTAGTTTACCTGAAAGGTGATTTATGTGACAGGAATTAAGTATATAGCGACCAAATCCCTATGATCACTTTGACCTAAAGTTGCCTCCAGGACAGGAGTAGATACTGGTTGTCTTTTAAAAACAACATTTAACATGACAAAATACCCAATATGTAACAGGATGCAACTTTCTTTAGAGAGATGTCGTGGAAGCCTAAAGAGTAATGATGGTATTACCTAAGTGAAGAAACTTCAGCACATGAAATAATTGTGATGTCGTAAGATGGAACAGAGGCATTGGAATGAAAATAATTGTTGGGAAAACAAAAGTGATGACAAGAGGTGACATAGAGGACACTTACACTGTGGTAGATTGGGTAAGAGTGGAAAAAGTTAAATGCTACAAATATCTGAGGAATATGTCAACACAATTAAAAGAGTTAGTGGAGATTAAAATAAGAATAGTTATGCCAAAAGAAGCCATTGATAAGGAAAGTTTACTATGCAGTGGTTTGGATCCAGAGATAAAGGAGGGAATATAATTTCTTAGTGTCTTAACAGGTGTGAAGTAAAAAAAAAAAAGAATAACAATGTTGAGGGTTTGGATTTGAGATGTCAGAGAGGGTTGGAGAGAATAGTGAGTGGGCAGGGTGAAAAATACGGAGAAAGTGTTGAACAGGGTTAGGGTGGATAGGAAGTTCTCATGGGGCCTAACATTTTCTCATGTGATGAAAGGATAAGGAATATCAAGAGAGAGGACGGTACAAGGACACCAAGTAAGAGGGTTTGAATGAGAAGACCTCAATGTATGGGAGAGGTATTAATGACTTTATTATTTGAAGAAGTGCTAAATGACCTAACAATTGGTGCCAACTATAAACAAAAATATTATTACTACTACAAGAGGAAAAGAATGAGAATAGAGGGGATTAAAATATAAAATATATCAAGTCATAACAAGTAATACAATCCACACCAGGAATAAGGTTTCAGCAATGGAAGACTATTTCAATTCACTTTTTGAGGAGGTTCCCTATTCATAGGAGTCCAAATACATGTTTGATTTATTAATTTTAAATATTGTTTATTTGATAAGGCTACTTTCAATGATACTAAAGTAATTAATGGAATTTCTTTTGCCAATAACAAGAATTCATGAATTTCTTTTGAAAAACTTACTGGTAATACATCTCCATGAAGAGTCAGTTCTCCTGTCATTGCAGTTTCCTGTGCCATTGGACGACCAGCAAACAAAGACACCAGTGCAACAACAATTGTGATACCAGCAGATGGTCCATCTTTTCCAACTGCTCCAGCAGGGAAGTGTATGTGAACATCAGTATGTGACATCCCACCATAGTTGTCTGTTAAAAGGCCATACTAAAAGAAAGATAATGAGAAATTCAATAATTATTCTGAGACACCTTACCATGTCAACAATTGTCCTTATTTCTTATATTACAATTTATATAATGGTATTTTACATTAAATTATACAATAATATAATGAATGTTATAATAATAACAAAATGTTTGCTTGAACATTTTATAATTACAAAAAGCTTTTACAAAAAAAGTTGGATTAATGAGCATTAAGTTACAAAGGCATTCAAAAGACTAGAAAGAGAGAGTTTGAAATAGGCTTATTTATGAAGCCAGTTTTACAGTTTGTGTTTTCCATATTTCAGATTTGTACTAGTAAATTCTAAAATGTTGATTTCTTGAATTTGTTTAAAAGGCAGAAACTATAAAAAACCTTTTATTATCCAGTGGGCATATATATTTTCAATTCATTTATATAACCATTAAGTGGCTAATAATGCAGACATTTTCATGTGAGATTTTAATTTAACCTCCATCAAAAAGCCTAATGATTTTTTCTCAAAACTTTTAAATTAGAATTTTTAACAAGTGCTCATGTATTCATATTCTTATAAGCAGGGGGTAGTGTTAGTGTCTCGGCACTTTTTGGAATGCAATACTGATGTTATGTCACATATTAAAATGAAAAAAATTTAATTCAGAAAAAAAATAAAATTGTCATACTGAAAAATGAGCCACATTTTTATGAGGCTACATACAATTCACAGGAAATGAATTTGCAAAAAGATGTTTATCTAAGTTTTACTTCCTTAACATCACAGAAGAATTAAATTAAAAATAATGATGCCTTAATAAACATTAATAATAATGAATAAAAAACAAGTAATTAGACAAATGTAGTTTTAGAAAAGTTGAAATCAAAAGGATAATTTTATTTTCCACCTTTCATGAGAGGGATTTGTGGGGGGTGTGTTATCTCAAATTTCCCCCAAGAGAGATAATTGAAGGGCTAACAATGTATTTGAAATTAAATTGAATACAATTAATTTCAGTGTAAATAAAATATTAAAATTGAAACTTAATTAAAAATGTCTCTATTTAATTTCATATTTTTTATTAGTGATTTTATAGTTTGCAGATAATTATTTTCATATATTATTTCTCTGTTCCAGAAATATAATAATTGTCGGATGACTGTATATGTACATTTCTGGACATAATAGTTCCTACAAAACAAGGGAGGGAGCTATTATACTGTACACCTACACATTGTAATATCACTGTATATTGTATTGTATATTCTGCATTAGGTTCCAAAACATCTCCGTAAATTACACAGTGAGGGTGTAATTTGTAAGCATTGAAAAACACTTCTGGTGAGGCATGGTAATTAGAGATGCTATAGATGTACCTGATGAGCATGTGTTCTGACCCAGTTGAGTGCCAACTTGGCAGATTCTTTCATGACATTTCCCAGCTGACCAGTGAGAACTAACTGCCCATCGCCATCATATTGTGTTGCTTCCACCAGCAATACCTCACCACCAGCAGAGGTCCATGCAAGACCAACAGCTAAACCAGCTTCATGTCCTGCCCTAATCCAAGAGTCACAGGTGTCATATGGAGGGGGCTAGAATATAGTGTAACAGTGAACAATTTATCAAGTTTTGGTTATAAAATCCTCAACCATAAAATAAAAACACATTATTTTAAGCATGCATAATTTTATCCTCATCCACATATTAAATACCTATGCTATTGTTATTCATAATCAATTCTGAGATGTTGAGAGTATATCTTTTAAAGCTATAGTAGATACAGTTAAAAATAGCATAAAAAATGTAAAGAGATTATCTATGTTTGCATTTGCAATATGCTGTAACAGGCAATGAAGATTCAGCATCTAGGAGGTAGTAGTGTTGAAATATAGTTTTTGGTGGTGAACACAAAGCTTTTTGCATCGGAAAATTTCAAAAATCTGAGTCATTTGTGATTCTACAACAAAAATCTTGCATGAAAGTTTAAAAATTTTATAGACAAGACAATTATTGCATGGTACAACAAATTTAAGGACTGTCTGTCTGTTTGATGCTAAACAAGCAGGCCAGCTGGGCCTACCAGTCGAGTCTGTTAACTTTGTGCAAGAGGCATCTGCCAAGTGCCCTAAGAAATCTACAAGTTGGGAATTGCAGTTATTGCAACCAATCATGTGGTGTATTTTAGGCGAATGTCTTAATGTATTCCATACTGGGTACAGCTGTAGAGTCCACAGTATTATTTAATTTCTACTATTGTGCAAAATTTCAAGAGATGCTACAGGAAGAAGATTTTACTAGGAAAAATATTTTTTTCTGTTCAAACCTCCTTTTATGTGTCTGGAAAGGTAAAAATATGTAATGCTTATGTGTGTAAATATAGCTCAGTGTACAAACATGGAACACCAAGTTCTCATAAATTTGTAAAACACATCAATAATTCCATTAAATTAGGTAATAGATTTTGTGCTGTTTATTTGTCAAAAGTTAGTACCAATATTTGCAGAAAGAAAAAATGTTCTAGAAATATTCGTAGAGATTCTGACATAGTGGCTAATGCCACAATTACAGCAAGATAATGCAGACTCCGTTTTGTTACAAGATGGAGAAATTAAACTTTTTATTGGAAATGTAGATGACTATCTTCTTCTTCAGTGGCCTCCCTGCTTGCCTGATGCAACCCATTAGTGATTTTTTTCTTATGCCATTACATTAAAGATCATGTCTTTGCACCCCCATTGCCATGTAAATTAGCTCAAGTGCAACTAAGGTTGAACATACATTTGCTGCAATTGAATGTGATGTGTTGGAATGCGTGTGGCAAGAAGATGAATTTAGGATTTATGTCTGCACTCATCAATGTCACACATATCAAGCATATGTAGTGTACACTGAAAACTCAGAGAGTTTCCTAATACACTAATATGCTACTTTTACTTTAGCCACTATAGTTATTAAATAATGTGCCTTCAAAACCTAAGAGATAATTATGAATCACCCTGTATAAATATTCCTGAAACCAAGATACCAATGCTACTGCCCTCAGTTTTCCTAAAATTCTAAAGCTCGTCAGCTACAGAAGAATTCTATGACTACAAATTTCAGCCAATATATACCTTAAATATTCCAAAATTTAAAACATTTCAGATATCATTTAGGACTGCTTATGGCTTCAAATGACATGTTATTTTGGACCAAGGTAGTGATATTGAAGTTTTGTTACAAGTGACACTAACTAAGGAGTTTTGCACAGTGCAACTGCAATAGCAGAAAAAATGTTGCAATAAAATTCTCTAAGTGAAGAAAGAATTAACACTTATTTAAAAATTAAAGTTTAATTCATATTACTTACACCCAATATGTCCTCCAAGGCAGCTTCATCTAAAAATACTGGGGCATCTGTTTCTTGACCCTCTCTGTCATCTGGTAATAGGGATAATTTTGATAATGCAACAATTTTAATTAATGAACTTATATAATTATTACCAAACCAAAACATTCAATGTCAAAACACATTCAATAATATTAAAGAATATCCAGGCCAATTTTAAATTAACTATTTCTCTCATGAATTTTCATTTGGAAATGATCAGTAAACAATATTAAAAGTGCATATATAATATATCCAGAGTGAATTAAACTAATCATCAAGCATAGTAGCCACTGCAGATAGCTTCTGTTGTTGTTGGAAAGCTATCTTCACCTCAAACAATACCAATGATAAGAATTTTGAATATATCAGAATCCACATATATGAAAAAAGAAGATGTAACATGAAGAAACACACCTTGACTGAGTGAATGCCTTTCTGCCACTCTAACTGCAACTGCTCTACACAGTGCTCCAAGTTTTCTTTCTAATGTTCTTACTCCAGCTTCACGAGTGTATTTTGTGACTGCAATGAAAGTGAAATTTGCATGATCAGAAAGTAATAATTATTTTATGAGGTTACAAAGGAATAAGTGTAATTCATAAATCAAGACCATTAAAACAATTTCAACATGTGCCACATGGCTAAGATAGGGGATTTAATATAATTTAATTATTAATCATACTAAATGAGTAGGAATGTAGTAGTTTCAAATGAAAAAGAGTTTCCAGTTTTCTAAAAGCAAAGTTTGACTTTTGTACTTTCTATATTAATGCCTGAACACCAGCAGTATAATGAAGAGGAGAACATTGTCGACTAGTTCCTAGGTTAGAAAAATGAGAAATATAACTGTGTGCTTATAAAAATAGTTGAATTTAACTTAATGAAAAAAAGACCATCCCTAAATTAGGATTCTAAGTAGATGCACAAAATTTTTTACAACAGCCCTTTTCTTAAACCTTTAAAGGACCATATACAAATGCATAAGTTGTGACTATCTACCTATTTCTGCTATGCCTAAATTGTCTGTAAAACTAAATCTTAAATGAAATAAAAATGGAAAGACCTAAACATGGCAGAACTTTTTGTCAAACACTTATCAGGGGTTTACTCGAATTTTCATCCAGTGGCTCTTCCAACTTTTAATTTTTCCTCTGAAATTGATCTGTTCTTTATCTGAAAGAAATAGACTCTAATCTGAAAAGTCTTGATGTTAAAAAAGGTTGTAGCCCTAACAACATTCCCCCTATAATTTTTAAAAATTGTCATTCTGCACTATCTTATCCTCTCTTTATTCTCTTTAACATGTCTCTCAGTGAGGGCACTTTCCCAAATAGCCTAAAAACCAGCTGCATATATTGAATCATTTAACTTATTGTCCACCTCACAACAAGGATTCAGAAAATCCAGATCGACATCTACCACCACCTGTTTCCTGGTAAATCAAATACTGTCCAATTTAGATAACAGAATTGAAACTCTGTGATTATTTTTTGACTTTTCCAAGGCGTTTGACCTTGTTGATAATCAGCTGCTTTTGCTGAAATTGGAAATTTATGGTATTAGAGGCAATCTTCATAAGTGGATTAAATTCTATCCAAGTGGACGGTGCTAACATGTCATCCTATCTAAAAATGGTAATTCATTTCTCTCTCCTGGTAGAGGTGTCTTAGCAGGCATTCCCCAAGGCTCTGTCTTGGGGCCTATTCTGTTTTTGCTGTATATCAATGACCTAGCTGAAACTCTCAAAGTGGTACCTGGTAATGAGACAATATTTTATGCTGATGACACCAATGTTATTGTTTCAGGCCCATCAGTGGACATTTTATCACTTAGGGCAAC
>WURS02467133.1:0-13243 GCA_011762765.2 Rhinocypha anisoptera | reverse complement strand
GGTCGGCGGGCACGGGGAGGGCTGAGAGGGGTGCGGTGGGGGTGTGGTGTGGGGGGGGGGGGGGGGGGGGGGGGGGGGGGGGGGGGGGGGGGGGGAAGTATTGTGGGGCTACCGGAAAGGCAACGAACCGGAGGATTCAGTGAGCGACCGGGGAGTGGTTCGCTGAAGTCCACACTCTCCTCCTCGACGCGTCGTCCCCCGGCGTCTTCACTCCACCCCTCTTCCCCTCTCCGAAAACTCCGGGGGATGGAGAGGCCGGAGTTCACCGCCTCGGAGCCGCCGCCCGTTCACGGGGGACCTCCTCCGCCTCGACAAGTGGTGAGTACAACTTCCATTTCTTTCCACTCACTTACTTTCTTTCTTTTCGAGGATTTTCCACACCAATTCCCATGATGCCACTTCTGGTTCTTCTCCCTCCAAGTACCTGCGCGGTTCAAGAATACCATGTCCGCGGCGGAGGTTGTCGTATAATTTTTTTCTCCCCGCTCCTCCTCTCGACGTGCCGCACCTAAGGAAGCCGCTACGTTGGCGTGCACGACGGCCTTGAATGCTTAAGTAAATTAGTGAGGAGCAAAGGGAGGTTCCGTTTCCCTTTCTTTTGGAACGGGGATTAAGGATGAAATGGGGGTAGGGGAAGGTTAAGGAGGAGAAACATTTCTTGTGAGCACATTATTCACTTACTTTCCATTGGCTTTTCTCTTGGCAACAATCTTAGTTTTTTCTCCACGGTGTTGTGTTTGCATTGTAATGCTAGTTTCTTCATAGTCTCTTATAAATGGGAATTTATTCTAGCAAGCCAATTTACTAGAGCAATACTTTTTCACGAACTTCGTTGCTACTATATGCTACGCCTTATGAATTGTCTGATTATCAGACTGTTCACTGGAAAGGAAAGAACGAAGAGACATTCACGGTGTGTTTACCACATGTTATGAATGGGGTTATAAAAGGTATTTGCGTGAAAGAAATAGCCCTTTTATTGATTGACCTTCGGCTTATACGTCTTGTAACTGCTTGTGATGATTTGCACGGTCATATAGATTCTGGTTTTTAATCAAGTGAAATGATATATTCATTCTTGATGTCCAAAATCAAGTTAGATGGGTGCTCCGTCAAATGAAATTCATTTTTTGAGAAATTATAAAAAAAATCATCAGGTGCTAAATCTGAGGAATACGGATGCTAACCAAGCATGGTTAAACCTTGTTCAACAACTCTTAGTTTCTGTTTGCTGTGGACGGCACAGTTTTATGCAACGGGAACCAGTCATGAAATTCACACATGCCTATTGTAATATGTCGAATTTCCTTTCGCCTATCCTTTGCAATAAAAACCTTCACCAAGATACTCCAAATCTCTTGGATTACTTTTAGTCAATTCTGTTTTTTCTTATTACATTCGCAGTGTATTGGCCATATAATATATAGCGTTGTTTGTTATTGGTCTTCAGAAGTGATCACTTGGTTATAGAAATTCAAAAAATCATTTTCAGGCATTAATACATCATTTAACACCGTTTATGATAATGCCTTGATACATTGCTTGAGAACGGTTTATATAATGCAACTTCGCAACATAAATTAAGTAAAATTGTAGAGAGTTAATGATAATTTAAACACTAGTGACCCTCTTTGTTCTACTTTCTTCAGCATATATGTATAAGGATGGAGATTAAATGCCCACCGCAGTTGAGCTTGTTTCATTGAGCAGAAAATCTCATTATCTAATTATCGGATTCCCTTTGTACGGCTCTTTCATGTCTCTTGGCCTCTGTACAATATCAGAGAGCCATTAATGGGCCCGATCATGCCATGCACTAGTCGCTTGGTTTAATCCCCATTCGAAAGTCACATCCTTCCGAGAGAATTTACTCCGTTTTTGCCATTCGTTTCCATTTTAGTCGTGTTTACCTAGATATGGGTTTCTCGGTCATGGAATTATATCTCGGATATCGGTCACGCTCTCTTTTTGTGCGATCATAACAGTAAAAATGCCATAACTTAAGTGCTTCATAGGCTTTAGTCAAGGTGCTTAAGGCATGACTTGTATCTAGATATAATTTCTCATTACGCCAAAATTCAGAAGTGATTTACAAGTTTGTATCGGAAGCCTTAGTGTTAAGCGTGAATAGCTTCTCATTCTCCTTCGATGTTTGTCATAATATATTTTTCAATTTTGAGACTTAAATGCCTATGCTTGATGTTCATGACTTTCTGTTAAAGGTAATGAAGTTAATTTAAAAATTCCTAATATATCTACATATTATTATTATCAAATAATTTCTGACATAAAAACTTCATTATTCGAGATTTCATGCGGAAGGAGGAATTTTAGGATGAAATTAGAGATGAGTTAATGTAATATCTCCAAAATGACTTCTTAGATCCCATAAATGGAACCCCTGTATCTTAAAACATTTCTGAATTTTATTTTTTATTCCTCTCATTAAACAAAGTCCAAAATTGGAACCAAAAACTACGCTTAGGTTTTTACTATTTGCCTTTCGCAACTTGTGCAAAGTTATGAGAATGGTTCATATTTCTTTCCCTTATATCAGTCGATCAGTAATGTTTGCCGTTGACTGTATTACGATTATTTTGTATTTTTTAATGTTATTGTGTTTAACATTCGTCTTGTTGCCTTAACAGGAGAAATGTTGCTTTCACTCATATAAAATGAAAGTCTCGTTTTAGAAAAGTGGTTTTGAAAATGCAAATAAATGCCGTGTGTCATTGTGTTTACAAGTTTTTCCATACAGTAAAAGGATTAGGAACTCTCAGTGCAATATAAAACCCATCAATAGTTTACCCAGGTGTTTGGGAATGTTCTTAAGATGCTATATTCTACAAGAGGTAATTATTTCGTATTCACTTTTCACCACCAGATTCTTACAGAATAGCATAAAATACACTATTACTAGTAGAAAACGTCTGTTCGCATCATGTGTTATATGATTAAATATTATATGCCTAATTTAATTGCTTGGCCATTTTAATGGCCGTGGCTCATACGTTGAAAATGAAGAAAGCCCACATAACAAATATTGAGGATGTATCCTAGAGCTCCACTGTATTGTACTAATAATGCCAAAAAATCTTGATGCCACACCCACTTAAATAATATTGTAAGTTGGAGCACATCGACGATATTATTTTTGGTTGGGCAAGATTTGTAACAAGTCTGTTAGGAACATTTGCTTAACTGTAGTATGTAATAGATTTCGCCGAATTACATTCTCCCCATATCCAGTCTTTGATTTCTCCGTTTTTTCTACTACCATCGTCGGTGACTAACAATGCACTTCATGTGGCAGTACTATTTTCCTGCCGCGCAGTCGTGATGACACACTGCGATAGTAGGATCCCTTGCGTGTCGTATCGAGGTGGACAGGTCCCAGAGGTGATCTTTCCTTCTCTCGCTATTCCTGCCCCTCACTCCATCCCTGCCAGCTATTCATCCCTCCCCCGTCAAAGACTCCTGTGTTCCCTCCTTGTATCCTCGCTATTCTCAGCTATTGGTTTCATCTCTTTAAATCGATCCGGGCTTTTCCATCTTCCAACCCACACAAGGCGTTCCTCGCGGGCTCCTCTTATGTTCACCCTTTCGTCTCATTTTCTTTCATCTCACCTCTGTGCATTATTAAGCCCTTTTCCTTTGTTCACCTCGCTACAATCGCCGTCTCCCGCGCGTCTCATCTCTGATTTCTCTGCAGCGGAACAGCTTTAGTTTCTTTTTTTCCCTCTCTCTGACCCCAACCCTTAATTCCTCGTAATTGTTGGAGTGTGTTTGGGTAGTGGAAAGAATGCGATTCTTGGGCCTCGTCCTGTTTTATTTTCTGTGAGTTCTTTTCCATCTAGAGTATTTACGGGGGATGAGCATTTTGACTAGGATTGCACCAGTAAAAGTGGTAATGCAACAAAGTGTTATTCATACCCAAGAAAATAGGTACTAAAGCCATAAGGTAGTCTTATTCGGCCGTTAAGAACAGAAATAACTGTAAACCACAGCGATCTCTGTCATATGATTTCTGCGCTAATGTAATGTTACCACTGCGTTGGAAAACCGTGATGCTTGATTTAGAATTTTTCAACATGAATTGACACATTGAACTTTAAACACATATAAAGAAGATGCAGGAAACCCTAAAACTACTAGCTAGAGTTTTAGTATTGAAACTACTTATTCTCTATTCCTAAATTTATTTCTCAGATGGCTCAAGGTGCAGGTAATAGATTACTTGCTATTTAAATTATTGCCTGTATGATTACTTATTTTACGTGAAATATCAAATTAGGCGAGAATGCGATGGAGTAGATAGACAAGTGTTATTATTTGGGGAGCACTCAAGGGGAAGACCAACATAATGTCATGCATATGAAAGGATTACAGCACTAACAAAGGATGAAGTGAGGAAGAGAAAAATGAATTCATGTTGGGAACTGTAGGTAAAGAAGAGAAAAGGAGTTTAGGTAAGACCCTGGAGCATATCGTTGCACGTTTACAAAGCTTGGTCTTTGAACAAAGAATATCGGTACAGTCTGGAGATGAGGGCATTCCGAGGAATGGGGGAGGGGCAGAGTAAAATAAACAGGAAACATTTACTTATCACAGGGAAGAGAGGCAAATTTTCGGGAAAATCCGAATAAGTCATGCAATTATATTAGGATGATTTTCAGCGGTGCGGTAATAGAAAATGGAGTATTGGATAAATAGCGCCAAAGGAAGGAATAGAATAATGATTTTGAAGTAATAGGTAAGAAATATGTAGAAATGAAGATGAATTTATCGTAGGGGTGGGACACGGTAATCCTTTGTGACCGTCATCTATCTGTATATGGTAGATTACGAATAAGCCAGTGGAATTTGTAACAAGTTTGTCTCAAGACACTATGTTGTTTTTAGTTTTACTCTATACATTTTTACAGTGGAATGTTTCCAAGATGAATATATCAGAACTTGGTATCAGTCATTTTGGAAGTAGGATTTATCAATTGTGAGATGTTTTGAGTAAGCTTGATGGCACATTAAGTGAAGCGCCCAATTAAAAGAAGTCGCTAATCCCTGCGACCTCCTACGTGGCACCATCTTTTTCATCAATATGCTAATGAATGAATCTTCCGTTGTGGCTTAAAAAGAGTAAGTAGGAGGGAAAGAGAGAAAGAGAGAGATTTACCGTGGGGGAGGGGGAGATTGAAATCTTCGCAACAAGATGGGAGACTTAATCAAAAAATGATTATATTTTGCATCTTCATGAAAAAAGCCTGGGTCTGGTGTTTGCTGGGCCCATTCGACAATTTTTTCCCCTGCCCTTCCGTTATTCACGCCGAAATGCGTCACTCACCCGGTATTTGTTTTTGCGTGGGATTATGAAACTGGGGACGTAACGTCTCTTCGTGGATGAACAGGCGAGGTTCCCTCGTGAAAGATATCCAGCGTCCTGAAAAATTCTTCCATCCCTCCCTTTGTCTCTCCCTCTCTCTCTCCTAACTCTGACCTCTCCCCTCTCTTTTCCTTGTCCGCCCAGCTCTTTCTTCTCCCTTGTCTTCGTTCTTCCGATTCGTTTCTCCGGCGCTTTAACGTATCCACCTTCTACCGTCAACCGCATCTTCTCCACACCACCCGCAAATGAGGTCCTGTGTCACTAGCACTCATTGACATTCTTCCTTTGTGATTGTAGTACTCACTGGTTATTTTTTCCTGCCTTAATGGCACTCGGTTTACCATTATGTTACTGTGTTTTATCTCTTCGACGTGTTCTCTTGCTAGGCTCTCTTTTATTGCATAACCCGATTACCGAACAGTGCTGGGAGCAGCTTTTTCGTAACACTTCTGTACTTCCTCTCATATACTTGTGTTTTTGAAGCCGACCTTTGTTCTCATATTCCGCGCATCTTCTTCACGAAATGTAACTTTCAATTTTTGCGGATGCCGTGTAGTTGATAGAAGTATTATGTAAAGAATTTATTACTACAGCTACCCTGCGTATCTGCCGTCGCCTCCATGCGATTTGAAACCCCGTTTTTGTGTGTTCCAGATGCCGTGACTTCTGAAAAATAGATCGATTGGAAAAATCATGATGTAATAATTCTGGTATTTGCCGAAATATGTCAAGTTGATAAAAGTCGCCTTGTACCAAGAAGGGTATTGATTTTTTATATGCAAATGGGTCTCACGTTAAATGTCGGTGGAGAAACAGTTCGTGATCGTAGCCGATATTATACGCTCAGTTTAGTTTAAGACCTATCAGCTGGTTTGCTTATAATGGATAACAGCGTGGTAAACAGGAGATTTTAGTTTCAGGAAAATCTCTTTGAACCCGACGATCTTGCACCCTAGTGATGATTACTAGAAAATGCCACTCGGGAGATCTCCCTGAAGCCAATTCACCGAAAAACGTAATATAATTTAAAATTTTAAGCATTTTGAGAATTATAGAATATCATAACTTAACGCTTTCCAGGGATTCTGTCAAACGGTAATAGCACCATTATAACTTTGATATTTCACAATTAACTTCGGGTAATTGAAGTAGTGTGGGGGGATTTATGTACACTTAACTTTCGAACTGCATACAATGGAGTAAGTGAGAAAAGGAACGTCTTTGCAGATACGCCGAGTTTTGCTAAGAAAGAATTTTTACATATATATGGTGCTCCTTTGGCCTATGTTTTACTTTTTTGGCGAAATTCTTTTCATTCCTCCTCTACTTCATTAGGAGAAACTGGGTGGCGGTGCATCTTGAGTTTAAGTGTGTCTTTCAGTGGAATTGTAGGTCAGGATACTCGTGGCTATGTAGACCGAATCGATAAGGGGAAAGAGTGGACAAGAGTGGTGAGAAAAGTAGCGGAAGAGTAGCCTGGGAAGAATGAAATTCATTCTGTCTGTCCGTTATTAATTTCTCTGTGGTTTAAAAAGGAACAATATGACTTCATGTCTCACGGTATTACTTTGTTTTTTTTTTACGAGGATCCTCGTTGCTGCTTTAGTTCACCTAATCAAATTTTGAAATGTATCTATTGCCTTCACGGGTTTTATATCAACTTAGCGAGGTGAAGTCAGTCAAGTGATGAGGTTTTTCTTTCCTTGAGCCTTATTTGTTTCTTCAATACCTTTCTTTCATAACTTCATTTTTATGATATTAATATGGAATTAATTTAACTTTCGGTATGCACTATCTTTAGCGTTCTTCAATAATCATGAAAAGTTACTATTTTTATGCATTCCTTCCTGCTTTTAATTATATAGTTTCAAATTAGGGTTGATTATATAAATTAAGTAAAACACTCCTACAACTTCAGCAATACTAGATTGTATCCTAGCGTTCATAATTGCTTTTAGCCCTACGGTCCACGGGTAGCGGTAACTCATTTATTGCCATTAAGTAATACTTTTAAGGCACATGAACGAGAATAAATCGAGAAATACTGACTATATTGTTTGTATTTGATAAGACTTCTGTGGGTCTGTATAATTTGTTGCATTACGTTTGTTGTACATTATTATGTAAAAGTTACATCAAAAGGTAATAAGAGAGGTTATTCAGAATTATTTCCAGGTTTCGGAGTTATTTTTCGTGATAGATTATTAAAATAGCCTACCCGTAACGTTGAAGGTCTAATATACAGCCCTAAGGTCATGCCATATCTCATTCTCGATATATTGCCAGATAAGTCTTCCAATATTGCCATATTTATACAGTTACCCGCGGCAATCATTTAGACGCTACGGATACCCGCTGTTGGTTTACCAGGAAAACAGAGAGGATTGAATTTTCGCCACTTGGCATGGAGAACACCTGTGTGAGAGACGTCCGGAAATTGAAATGGAAACTGGCATTTGGGGAAGACTCCTAAGCCATTCCACGTATCAGGCGCAAATTCAGCTCTTACCCCTTATCATGCTCCCTCTCTCTTGGTCGCAGGAAGCTATTTTCGTTCAGATGAAGTTTGCTCGCAGAATTCTAACACCGAATGTTGATATATGTGGGGGAAATTCATTTCCATGGAGTGTCGTTCCGTATTCATTATCAAAAGTGTCCAACCAAAGCCCAGTTTTCTTTTTGTGGTCATTGTGAGTTAATGTGACTCGACAGATCTCGTTTTTAATTATTTACGTGAAGTTTGCTGATTATTTCCATTCGTACGCCTTGTTTTTTTAGTTTCGTGCTAAGTAATTATGATTATTTTTAGTGACATCACGCCCTTTGCTAAGATGTGTGAGACCATTTTTTTTGTACCCGCGTTTCGATATCGAATCTAATCAACTCAGTGCGACACGGCCTAGGGCAATTGCTATCTGCACACACAAGATTCCGTGGTTTTGTAAGTCTTACCTCCTTTTATACTCTGCGTCTTCTCCGTCCTATAACCTTGGCAGTCTTCGGCAGGCCAGAGGCGAAGCGATGAGGATTAAAGCGATCTTGGCAGACGTAGTGGTCGCCGCCTCCTTAAATCGTAATGTGGGCAAGTGGGAGCCGTAGCACAAGTGGTGCGCTGAAGGGGGCGACCTCCATTCTCCTCCCTTATCATCGTGGACTGTCTCTTAAGGACGCTTATCCGGCCATCCCGGCGATGCGTTCTTAAGGAGAGGTGCTCGTAGTAGTCGATCGTCGCCATCGCATCATTCGTTGGAGCATCTTCGTCTCATTACGTGTGGGGAGCATTCTGGCTCCCTTTGCCGGAGATGAGGACGGTTCGCACATTTGGAGGAAGAATTGGATAAGTCTGTTGGTGATAATGGGAATGCGAGAGTTCTTCGAGCAGATAATTGTGCGAACGTACTCAAATGTAGACGAACGTTGAGAAAGTCATTGGTCCGACAGGATGCCTTCTCTTGAAACCAGTCCGACTCATGTTCTGGATATATAGTCGTTTTGCTCCATCTTCCTAGACTCCTTTCCCTCCCGTCTCCCATGCCTGTCCGTCGTCTTGTCTTAATCTGTTATCTGTCTGCGTCGCCCGCAGAACTAATTAGTGGGCTGGAAGTTAATGAAGGACTTAAGAATAAGGCACGAAAGGTAGCTTGATGAAGGACAAGCGGAGGGTAGGCGTGGAATGGAGTTGTAGGAATATTAATTACTCATGGTATAAAGAGCGTGGCTAATGTTCGCTTCTGAATTTTATAGGTAAATATGTTTATTACACTTTGCTTATCAGTATGTACTCAGAAGCTCTGAATTAAAATGTGGAAGTATTTATTTCAACCGCTTACAATGCTATGTTGGTAATACTAGATTAGATAACTTCATTTCGTACAGTATTAGTTTGGAATTAATCACTCAGATTCACATTTCACAAAAAATTCTCCATTATCCCTGATTACTAAATTGTTTAATTTTTACTGTTTTATTATTGTCTACGTAGTAGCATGCTTTTGCGGAGACAAAATAATATATGCAACCACTATTCGGCAGAATTGCGTCTTTTTATAAAAATAATTTTTACCGGTTTCTTTGTGTTTAAAAAGATGAATTTTATGTTTCGTGAACGAAGATTTTTTTCTTTCACGTTATCACTGTAAAACATAGATGTGGAAGAAGAGAAAGAAGAGAAAACTCAGCTGCAATTCCTCTTCAGACACAAGTAACATTTTTGTAATCATAAAGGCAAATGCATATGACTCTTCGTTGATCACATAACAATTGTAATAGTATTACCATGACTAACCTCAATATCCCATAGGTCATTTTTTATATGATCCCAGAAATTAGCACAATAAATATAACAGTAAAATAAATACATGATACAAATTCAAATCGAAAGGTGATATGTATCAAAGTGGTGACTATTAATAAAAATGTTCTGACGAGTTATACTCGATCAATATAGCTTGAGGAAAAGGAGTCGAAGGGAGGAGAAGGAAACAAGGTAATTTATTTGTTAATTCCACAGGAGTAGACTTAACAAATAGTTTATCATTTTTCTTTAGTAAGGAGTCAGAAAACTTGAAAATAAAACCTATCTAATGAATTAACTACCGAGTCTCTCATGTGGAATTAACAAATAGTTTATAATTTTTAAAAATAAGGACAGAAATTTTGAAAATTAAAGCCTAGCTAAAGAAATAATGTAACTAGTTTAGCACCACGCAGCATGCTGTATTTTCAGATGTAAGTTACAAAATATATGACTTTCGTGACCTACCCGAGTTGGAAGTGCTTCAGTAGTTGTTACTTCAGCTGCGTTAGCTCCCAGCCTCCGATGTGTGGGAAGGTTGGTCGGATGACGAGCACACGGCGAATACGTATAAACGGGTATACGGCCGTATTAATAGATTTCCGCTTAATCACGCTACTAAAACGACTAAGCTGGTAGGCGTTTAAGAGTGTGTACTCGTTTACTAAAAAATGGTATTCATAGATTATTTAGAGTATGCTACTAAGGTGACTAACTTAGTAAGCTTATAACGGTGAAGGGACGGTAGGGATGACAAAAACGCTTGGCAACACTGTTGTCGCCGGTCGCCTGTCACTTTTTTCTTTGTGAAACTTGAATTTGTCGAAATATTTCTGTAAATATTAATATACTTTAAGGAAATCAGAATGATTAAAGCAGTTACATTTGAAAATACATTCTTATCATTATCAAAATAATAAACACGTGATAATAACAAATTGGAATGTTGTCATAACTTCAAAATGACTTGGTAAAAACGCGGTACTATCGGGCATGTAATAAATAAAATAATTTTCACCGAATCAGGCGTGATGTGGTGGAAGTGATTCATACTCAGAGTAAAAAATCGGCAAACCGGCTTTTTCTGTGGAAAAGTGCCGGTTTTTTACTCTCAGTATAAATAAAATACTATATTGTAGATAAAACTTTTTGTTCGTAGAGATGGAAGAGAGTAAATTGGAGGAGGTGAAGGCATTATTTGATGCAAAGCACGCAAGTGACCTAAGTTTGCAGAGAATAAAAGAGCAATGGAGGAGGATGAAGATGGCAGCAAAGGATAATAACTTATAAAAATAATATAAAGTCTTAAAAAAAGATTACACACAAATTTTTCTCGAGAGAATCGAAAATAGAAAAAAACCTGTAAGCTAATGGCAAAGGAGAGCAGCGAACAACAATATACAGCAGTACAGAACTTGAAATAACACGACAGATACCCGTACACGGTGTTCAATCAAAATAAGACTACCTTAGTCCATTCCTTATTAATATCAATGATTTTACTTGAGTGAGGCATAATCTAGGAAATGGGTTGTGGATCGTTTCCACCACATCTCACCTGACTCCATACCTTTATGAGTGAGGCATATGGGAAAATAATTTACATCAAAGAAATTATTAATAACTTTATATTCAACCTTCTGAACATATTAAAAACAGAACCAGCAAATACCTTGCCCTAATTTCGCCACCACTAAAATTGTTTATAATAATCGTAACATATCCAGATGCACATATGTACTTTCTCACGATCTGGTTTATAGGTTAAAGTTCTTGATGCCATTCACGAACATAAGTACACACCCTAGCAAACACTATACAAAACGTTTTCACAAGGAAAAGCATTTGTGTACACTCCTGAGGTATTATCATGAATTCAGGTAATCTAAAATATCAATCACAACAAAACAACATTAATGTTCATATTATTAGGAATTAATTGCTATGATTGAAACACAATAACAAAAGTATCATGTAACTTAACGATGTCCCAGTATTTTACCCATCGGCCACATAACTTCTAGTACCACAAACTTATCTCCAATGAAAGTAGTTCACAAGTAAACTACATTAACTAAAACGAGAATAAAATTACTGTTGAAGTGAAAAACTTTCTAGGTGCCAATTGCTTACTACATTGAATACCAAAAAACAAGATCTAATCGAATTCCGTCTTATAAATATCATACCTACGAAATCTTCAATAACATTATAAAATAGGTATGGAGTAGTATATCATTTGGTTCCTTTTTTACTTTGGAAATGGAACCTACCTTAAATCACATAAACTATGGCTGGTTTAAGCCAAATCCAATAACGCTCTCACTATACAAATAATATTCACTGGCAGGGATGTACTATATCATAGATAACAAGTAGTTGTAATTATATTTTATTTTGTCTCAGCATGGCACTATGTTTAAGAAAACCATTCATTTTACTACTGAAATTCTTACAACTTACTACGAGAGTGATCGCCCACCATAGTCTTGTCACTGGTTTATTATGCACTGGGTTGGGTATTATATTGGCTTGGATCACTCGTATGGACAACCATAATAATCGGAAAGCAAAATAAAGCAATAAGTAGTAATTTAATGACTACTGTGAAATAGTCATAATCACAGTCGGCGTAGTTCTTTCGTAGAATCTCCTCGAAAACACAACAGTATCACGACAGCACGGTATCGAACGCCGAATTTAAACAGCTGAAAAAGTTTAATTCCTAGGAAAAATAACACTGCATAAATCTGCATAACCTGCATTGAATCAGTAAAACGATTTTGCACTTCAATTTGGTGTATTTGATTAAAATCTCGTGAATTAATAATTATCAACATGGGAAGTGAACCCACGTCTTAGGATGGCCAAATTAAAAGCTCCGCTAAACAAGGGTAAAGCCTAATAAAGACTAAATTTTGCTACTAAGTTAGTAGCTTTTGCAGGTGATACTACGCCTAGTAGCGCTTTATGAATACAATTTTGAAAGTATTCTACTATGATGAAGACTACACGGTATCGTGTGGTCCTTAGTATGCTACCTTAGTAGCATACTAAGGAATTTATGACTACGGCCGTTTAGAGGTGTGGAACCGGGCACCATTTTCAAGTGTGGATTTGGACAAGCCACGCGATGGGAACACGATTTGGGTAATAAAGCTTGGAAAAAGACTCAGTGGACTCGAGGTGGCTCCACTGGCGTCGTGGAGAAAAGTAACGAATTAGATGGTTTTTATTTGCTCTTCACCCTCTGTGAGCACGAGCGAGACTCGATACGTTCTGGGAATTGCGTCGTCGTTCCATCATTCTTTTTTTATTACGTTGCTCGCACCGCTGAGATTACGCCAACCAAGTCCCACAACACACGTCGCCGTCTTCTTATTCCTCCTCCTCTGTTCGCACGAGCCACCCGCCCGGCGGCTCCTTTCACCTCCCGGCGTTCTCGATGTCCTTTCCACCCTCCGTCCCTTTCGTGCTTCGCGTCACCGTCTTCCCGTTTCGACTCTCCTCCCCTCGCCCTCCCCCCCCCCTCCCCCCCCCCCCCCCCCCCCTCCCCGCTCGCCCCCCCT
>WURS02467122.1:0-13245 GCA_011762765.2 Rhinocypha anisoptera | reverse complement strand
CCGATCTGCGCGAATTCCCGTGACTTTTTTTAAATAATTTCCCCGCCCCCCACCCCCCCCCCCCCCCCCCCCCCCAGGAAGTGGGAAACGTCCTGCTGACTGCAGACCGCGTCACTCTGTGTCTCCTCCCACGCATAGCTCTGAACACGGTTGTATTTCAGCTCCCCTCGCCCCTACCGTACGTAGCCTATTACCTCCGGAAAGAACTAATGCGACCAATTTGTACTAGCGGGGTACTTGATGCGGCCGAGTATTTTAAGGGACGCGCTCGCTCCCACGACGCGGAAAATAAATGAGACACAGTGTGCGCAAAATTTTTTTTAACTCCAGAATTGGAGATAAAATATTCCCCCCCCCCCCGCGAGGATGTACGTACGCTACACTTTTCAAAGAAATAAATGTATCATTGTTGTTTTGCGGCACACTGTGTCTCCAAGAGCTGAAGGATTTTCTCTCGCGATGCTCCTCAGGAATGGAAACCACGATAATGAATGCCCAAGTGCAACCCCCCAATGATTCCATAAATATGAGTTTAGCGAAAGATGAGTTGATGCATTTGTTGCTTTCGCAAAGAGGACCCCGCGTGAGCCAAGAGGGACAACTAACATGAATTAAGATAACTAGAATATTTTCAGATTTTTTAATTAAAACTCATTGATCGAACTCGTTGACTAAAATTATTGGTCAATTTTTATGCGAGATATCGTGCTTAAACGCCATAAACATCCTTTTAAAATAAATTATACACCTGCCGTATTTACTCATGTAATTTTACCACTTATCATAATTCCCACTCCCCCAGATTTCAAAGGAAACCTTGAGGGGATTTCAAAAATACTATTTTTCTGTATCTAAAAAAATTTTTAATTTTAAAGTTCTTACATTATTCTACCCTACACCCACTAAGATTAGAAAATCCCGAAGTAGGAGAAGTAGTATGCAGAGTACATAAAAATGTAAAATTTTTAAAAATTAGACCTATATTCATATACCTATCTAAGTATTTAATTCCTGTGTGTACTGCACACACTTCTACGTCTACGAAATACCCTGTAAGCTCTCGCAAGGACGTGTGGCAGGGGGTGAGTCAGCCATCACCAGGCGTACATTGTCGCATGTGTATACTAGATGTAATTCTCATGCAGAGAAATCACTATAATGGAAATATAACAATGACGAAAAAAAATACATGACATGCAGAAACAAAATCAATTAACAACTATTTCGAAAGAAATATGCAATATAATATGCATATACTAGCTACCCAAGCTGTTATCTACGAGTGCGTGATAACATTTATTTTGATCTTTATGTCTACGAAGAAAAAATGACATTTTATATCTATCTGATAAATATATACTGTAAAAAAACCCACAGTGATCAACCAGAAGGTTGGTATGTTAAGTGAGGGTGGAGCTCACCTAGTACTAAGACCACGGCGTGTGTGGAAATTCACACATCACAAGGTATAGAGAGGCCAGTTCATTTCCCTGTGCCGCCTGTGGTTTCCCACGAAGAGGTGGTACCCGAAAAATCACTCAGCTTGGGTTTAGCTGGAGGTGTCCGGAGGGTCGTCACCCGGTCTCGAACCCGGGTCCCTCAGTCAGTAGCCACTCACTCTACCCACTTGACTACCACCACCTCCAAATGAAAGTATTATATCTACTTATATTACAAACTGAAAGAGTAACTTGGGTGTTTTCATGTATATTCATCGATTTAGAATGGTATAGGTTTCATTTTGAAATTTTCTTTGCCAATCAATTATAGATTCGGTGTTATTGTTTTACACTTATCGTCATATAATTGACCAAAGGAACTTTTCCATGGTGTCGTCTACGCATATCATTATTCATATGTCTTTTAAAGTAAGTTTCATATATATATATATATATATATATTCTTTGAGATTACAGATCTTTATCACTCAGTCAGCTTTCTTTTGGAGTTCTAGAAAATGCATTTGACCCAGGGCAGTTATTTACCATGCTGAAAAAATTCTTTTTTCAATTGGAAATTTCTTTGGAGTCGCTTAGTAAACAGGAAGTTGAGAGCGAGGCTTTGTTTTCAAGTTGGGTAATCCAAAGGGGAGACTAGTTGTAAAGGTCATTTCATGAAAGGCGACGGAATGGGCTGTCTCTCTCTTACTAAACAAAAATGAAAGAATTTTTCAGAAATTGAGAAATAACTTTTCGCCTACTTCTAGCCCGAGCCGGACCTGAGAATCAGATGCAAAGTATACATTTCACTTCCCTGGAAACCGATTGATTTCTTCCGTAGTAGTAGCATTCGTGGGTTTGGGTTCGTCTACAGCTAAGGTCATTTTGCACCTCTTTCATTTATTTAAAATCATCGGACATATTTACCCCAACAGCTATATGATTAACATGTATTCACAATTCACATAAATATAATAAAAAAATAAACTCAGGATTAAAAACAAGAAAGACATTTTAAAAACAGAGTAAAATGTAAGGTTCAGGATTTAAGCCCAGGATAATTCCTACACTGTCCCTGATGTTTTAACTTAAATTAAAAATAAATAAAATATAAAATTGACTGTGTTGAGCGAAATGCAGTTGATGGCAGGCATCAGGTACCTGATGGTAGATCATCAGGTAGTGGTACCTGATGATGGCCTAGCAGCCGAAACGCGTTATTTTATCAAAGTTTCTGTGGAACAGTACTACATCTTTGTGTATCGAATATGGAAATAAAACATACTTAACAAATTGGCTACTATATAAAAACTAAATTTTATTTCAAAATCCTGTCTTTAAAAAAAAACATAATGTAACATCTCGTCCGTTTAAGAAATTTGTAAGTGAAAAATTAACGAATGGCGTGAAGAACTGTATGAAGGAAATTACAGTATGTAACTATATGTTTATGGATCACTCTTTTAACACTAACACAGATAGTCTTAGCTTCAAGTTAACCTTCAGACTTCTTTATTATATCACAAGAAGTGACGGCGGCACATTCACCGATCGAAAATTTTGAAAACCACGACTCGAAGCGGCAATCATAATATCCGTAAATGATACACATTTCAGGCGCAATTCGTGAGATCAACGCTTTCTCACACTCTCAACCCTTTCGAGAAACGTTGCCTTTTTGAAGGTTATGCATCGAGAGTGGCTCGTCAAAATATATTTACTCCCAAAAGAAAACGAAGCACTAAGACATTTTTTCTTGGCTCAAATTATACACCTAAGGATAATCCAAGCTTATTCAAATGGGTGGCACTTCAGTAAAAATTGACGAACGCATGTTCAATCCCACTCTTTTAATAGAGTTTTTTTTTGTGACGGTTAACCATTCGAACCGGAACTCGGGCTTCTAACGTGAGTGTCCTTGAAAGTCTGAATTGCAGATTCCCCGAATGATTAGGGATCCTGGCATAGTGGTGTGAGGTGGGCGAAAGGAAAAGAGGAATGAGGTTTTTATGAGAAGTCGGTCGTCGTAAATGCATGAATGATTGCAGGTGAAAGGTGGGAGTGAAAAAATGAATTTAACGACGCTATTATCTTCATTTTTTCAACAGGTTCTCGCCCGGAGAGTACTTTCAATCGAGTCGGGGGACGGAAACTTCATTCCCCCAATTCGCTCCCGCTGAGCGCCTGTGCATTCTTAATGTCCATTTTTCACCCATTCGTGCTTTCGAAAAAAGTTCACTGTTTTAAGGGTCGGCTGTGCGCTATATATTGTGCTCAATAGTCTCGGTGGAGTGTTTTCAATGTCTCGTAAAAATCATCTTAGTGTTGAGAATAACACATTCGCAACTAGTTTTTCATCACAGGAGGATTTTCATCCTTTAAACATTAGCACCTTTCTCCTCGCATCTAATTAAACTTCACTTTTAACCCTTCTCTTCACACGTCCTGCAGAATAAATGTTATCATTATTCTGCGTCATTTGAGCTTAACTTAAATTCATCCCTCTCTAAGCATCTTCGCTGTTCCATCATTTTTCTTTTTAGACGTCTAATATCCCCCAATCCCGACGTGCATTTATGATTCCAATGTGCAATTCTCCATTATGAGTCAATAAGAAGCACTTTCCCCAATTCTCACCAGTTTTTCATTCGAATGAATTATCTGGCATGAGAATTGATTGAGTGAATACTCTGTACAATCTCGTGGAATATGTCAATCAATAAATTTTCAGTTTCAAATGTAATTATTTTCTAAATGAAACGTTAAATGCTCAGTATGGGGACAGAACCGTCGTAATTTCGCCCAGTAGTTGATGGCCGGGTTCATGGACAGCGCTCGTTGGTTAACCCGAAGGTAACAAGTTCTGAAATTCCGTAATCAATCGTAGTTTTCCATCGAGAAGTCCTGGTTCTCCTCTCCCGTCACTTATTGAATACGGTTGTAATTAATTGCCAGGTACTTTCTATTTATTCGGGACAATATAATGGAGAGTCGCAAGTGTATTTTACGTGGGTGGTGTGGAAACTCCGTGCATACCCAGAAAAATACTTATTCAGAACAAGGTCATTTTCAGCCGAGCTGCATCAAATGATGTAACTGCAAAAATCATGGGTATTATTTATTAGCAGTGAGCAGTTTTAATCTGTGAAAAATAAAACAAAATATAAAACAACTACTTGCTACACGTAAGTAGGTTTCATTTTCGCGCAGTTTCATCGTATCTGATCATCTATTCTTCGCGCATATTCATCCACGTCTGGTTTTGGCGATTTTAAATATTACCATCCTCGCACGCAATCCATTGCCTATTTCCTGGATAGGAGGTATTTTTTAGAGGTTCTTCCGGCCTTCATGTCTCTAATTCCATTCACATCCTTTTATGCTATGTACTCCCGATCCGGAGACTCTGATATTGCATGACAACAACACCACCAACAACAGTCGAAATTTGATTAGTAAGCAAAAAGTAATTTCTCGACTGCAACTCGCAAAAAACCATGACCCTTTGGGATATTTGAAAAGTTGCTTGACCCGCGGCTGGGTTTCTTTTCACTCGGTTAAATATACCATCGGGTGCAAAAGAAAAAAAGTGGCGAGGGAAATTGGCGAGGGAAATGAGGAGGCGTGAGCAAAAACGAAGCGGTCCCTTCCTCCCCTCTAGGTCCCCCTCAGGGCATTCGGACGCGCGCCGCCCCGGCTCTCGTCGTTCCGTCGAGGGTTGAGCGGAAAGATTTGACGATCGTGTTCGAATCGATTCGAAAAGCCGAACGTTGCCGTCCTATCGTATTCCATGATCCTTTCCTCAGATCGAAGAAGCGATTGCTTTTCTTTTTTGGGGAGCTCTTGGTTGGAGCTCACTCGGCGATTTTGAGTAGAACGCGTGAGCCGGAGGTCGAGGATTGGGAGGGTTTGGGGAGGGGGGCGGCGAATTCACGATTCGAGGCAGGGGTCGTGCCCGCGAAGCGACCCCGGTCGTCACAAAGCACGCCGTTGCGCTAAAAGGGGAGGTGTTCCTTGGGGATGGGCGAAACAGGCCCAGATAAATTATCTGGGCGTATCAGGACATCCCCATGATTTTCCCCTCACTCGTTCTCTTCCTTCCGTTGTTGATGTTACCTTGGAAACGTGGCGGGGTTTTGTTGGGTTCCGTGTGGTGTGAGGTGCCATAGTTCCAGTGTTCTCTTTGTTACGGGCTTGAATGACCACAACCGCACTTCGTTTTATCTTCCCTGTTTCGAAGGAGCTTCGTTCCCGTGAACCCGAGCCGCGTTCCGTGTGGTACCAAGATCCCCCATTCTCACCCCCATAAATTGCAAAAGACGTGTCAAATGTCACCTATCAATACGGGACGAAAAGGGAAGTTAAATTCATGTCGAAGAACTGATTATGCTTCCAGATAAAGAAAATTGACACAAAAATATAGGTGTTCATTCGCAATTTCCGTGGCGTGAATTCGAATGGCTCTGCATGGCTGTCGGGTTTCCACCGCGTTCGTTGGCTTTACGTGATGGAAACCCGATAGCCATGCAGAACCACACAAAATATAGGTGTTAAATTAGATGTAATTCCACCGGGGAATTCCAATTTGACGAGTATTGTCATCATCTGGTCAGAGGATGACAATTTTTGTTGAAAACGGTAGTGTTTATAATTTTGGAATTACATCTAAGTTAACACCTATATTTTGTGTCGTGATGAAATTCCACCAAGCTAATTCCACCAAGCCTCCTCAGTGAAGTTTGTAAAGAAAATTATTTTTCATTGTCAGTTTTTTGTGTAACCGATAGGGTGACGGTATTGTTTAAGCTGCAAACTCGGTTCTTCTCCCGATATGTGACATTATCGAGAGAACTTATGGACGACAATGCGAAAATGAAAAAAAATAGGCAGCAGGTAAGGAGTAAAAACATTGTCCTTGTCTCTGTGCAGTGAGGCTTACTTAAGCAATTGTTGTTGGTGGCATTGTAAGTACAGTAGTCAGTATTACTAGAGGAAAGTCAGAGGGATTGATCTTCACTTGTAAAATTACTTTTATTGCGGCAGCACACGGCGGGATCTTGTTTCCACTCCCGGTTTTCAGTAATAACGCCACCTTTTCATTTTTTTGGGATTAATTCCGTGCATTCATTGAAACTCAAAGAAAAACTTAGCGTTTAATTTATAACTTTCCTGTGTATAAGTTGCATTCTTTAGAAAAGTAATTAATGAAGTTAAGAGAGACATTAAATTAACATCTTTAGTTTGATAATAAGTGTAATAGTATATCGGTGGATGAGAGTAAATATGTGGAACACGAAATCAATTGTAAATTGTTAGCACTTAGGTTAATGAACGCAAAAGTGGACGAAAGGCTGAGAAAGCCCCTTTTGGAGTCCCATTTCTATTAAAAGAGATTCTTTAAATTACAAAGACGCTCTGAAAAATCACTTGTCTTCACAATCTGACATACAGAAATTAGCCAAAATAGTTTATCCAAAATTGGTCCCATCTGGTTACTCTTTATCTCTTAAGCGCGTTCATATATTTTGGGATCGCTTTTTTTTTATTGGTTCTGGTAGATACTTTTACGTTTGCATGACCTTGGTGACGCCAACTATTCAGAAAAATTAGCATTTAGTTAAACACTATATCCATTCCACTTTCTGGGTTCAAGCCCGCGACCGTGGATAGGCTGCGAGAGCTTGGCTAACCTGGTCGCTGTCTTCTTTGAATTGATATTAACTATTAAAAATAAATAATGATTTCTTTTATTATATTAATGGTAATTGGCCTTATACATATTTTTGGCGCAAAGGAATCGACAGACAACATAAGACAGAAGCAGGTATCAAAGGAATGTCGGATTTAGCGGGCGGTAGGTTAACAAGGGAGCCGTTCCACCCAAATTCTTGCAAAACGTCTCCCTAATTGTCCGCGAGAGCGAGTGGAGTCGAGTGTAATCATTCGCCCCCACTTGATTGGGAAAGATTAAATGCACCAATTATTTCCGACTCAAAAAGAAGTCGCCGACCTCAGAGTTGTCCACCTCAGACTCCTCTGACGACAATGACTTTGACAAAGCTCGAGTTTTCAATCCGAAGGTCGATGCGAGAGCCAAGAGATGGCTTGTTGCTAAGTCCGAAAGGCGATGAGCGTCGTTTCCACAATCAGGGAGGAGGAAGAATCCCATTCCCTGGGCCCCTCCTGTGGCCTCGCAGGGAGTCGTCAAAATGAGATGTGCGACAAAAGAATGGCATAATCAGAATGGGAAACTCAACATCAGGGAGCTCACTAAGCGGATAGCAACTTTTAAAATTCGAGTTTGGATTATTTATAGCGTTTTAGTTTACTCCTATCACGGAAGATTATTTAATTTAAAATATGTCTGGAAAAAATGCAGAAAATACCCTACAACTACGAGTGGACGTCAAACTCTATCGCATCTTATCTTAAATACAACAATTTCAGCTCTCCGTTTACTCATTAATTTTACATTCCCACATTCTATGCATCTATTAAGTGTGTGGGTTTTTCCGTAATGCCGCCGCCATCTTAGACAGTCTCAGATGAACATGGTCGATGCATACTTTTCCTGCAGAGTAATTTTTGTTAAAGTTAACTCTCTTCTTCGATGCCTATGGTATCTCAAACTGAAACTTAAATCTTCTCATTCGAGTTTTGTGAACAAGCAGCATAGCTACTCCTCACGGAAAAGAAATCTCTATCATGCTGTGGTGGATATTATGGAATCACCCTCTTGGAATATCTATTGGAAGGATGGCCATTAGAGTGAAATGTTTCTCCTGTCTGGCTTACACAATGGCAGAGCAGTTGCTTGAAAATGGTTACAAGTCGGTGGGGGTTTCGAAATCCCGATGAAATGCTCAAATTGAAATAATGCCTCTCACCTCCCTGAAATTTGTGATTGTTTGATGTGCTTCACGATTTTTACCATAGCATTTATAAATAACAGCTGGCTTTTCGAAAATCTTGACATTAAGTGGTAATCTTCAGCTATTTCATACGCGATCATTTAACCGTCCGTTTTTGTGATAACAATCAAGTATGTTATTAAATTTTTCCGGTGGTTTTAATTAACTTGAATTTGATTAAAATTGGTTGAGTCCAGCGACATGGTTAGTGTTGTTTACAGAATATTCTTCATCTTGATTATAAATGCATTTACGCTAAGAGACTTCCCGTCAAATCCTTACTGCAATTACATATAACTACAGTACTTTCACCGAATCAGGCGTGATGTGGTGGAAGAGATTCATAATTAGAAAGAAAACAGCACTTTTCCACAGAAAAATAAAATTGTACATTAAAGTTTTTTTTATTTTCTGTGGAAAAGTGCTGTTTCCATTCTCATTACAGCACTTTCCTTCGACTATTTACCGTCTCTCCTGCTATTTATTTTCCTATTCGGATTCCGAGAGTTGGAAATTACGAAGGGTCAAAGAGAAACCGATGCACATGGAATATTTTGAGAGGCATCATTCAACCAAAGCATCGAAATTTATACTCCATTAATAAGACGTTTTTCCTTATGTGAACGTTGATGTCGATTAATATATTTGACCGGTGAATAGTATTAGAGTCCTTTTTTTAATAATTTATTTATCGACAAAGAAAGATAATAGGTCACTGACGAATTATTTTCACATCAGCGCTACTTTCTCGACATTGAATAGTGGCCACTTTAAGAACCTATTCCACAAAAAAATAGTGCTTCACTAATTGGTGAAAGTATTGTTTTCTACGCCCACTTTTTGTCATTCTATACACTCATGCATTGAAAATGACAAATGAGATAGAAAGGGTTGGGAGGAGGAGGATATTATAGCGTTTGCACATGCTTTGTACAACGGCGGCATTCGAGACAAAGCAGAGGTCATTACGACCTTGAGCTAGGAAAGCTAACCACCATTTTAGTAAACATGCACAGCGCCAACTCCAAACAGTGACTCGTTATTCTAAGTGACTGTTTGAAGAATGAATCATTTATCTCATTCGGGACATTCCTTGGTCAGCCCATACGAAGGCATTTTCTCTTTTAGGCGACATTTTGAGCTTCGGTTACAAAAAAAAATATCTTTTACGCTCATAATACTTTCAATTTTCATATTATTGGCGGAAATATTGACGATTCAAACATTAGTTTTTTTATGTCGATCGATTGGGTTAGAATACAAGACTAAATTAAAAGCATTGTTTTTGTTTATTTTGTGTATCATTATACGAAGGAAGACCCAAAAGCACACGAACTGATAATGAAAACACAAAAAGAAACGAAAACTCATTTTTATTTTTCACTACCTACAGTCTCCATTTAGCTCTATACTAGAGATGGGCGATTCCGATTCGATTCACTCGGAAATCGATTATTTTAATATGATTCCCGATTATTTGGAATCGATTATTGTGATCCAATTATGATTCGATTCGTTTCCGAGTCGATTCCGATTCGTACGATTCCGATTCGAATCGATTCATTTACGATTTCATTCGGTAAATATTCCGATTCGATTGTTATTCAGTTACGATTTCGATTCAGATCCGATTCTGATTCAGTTACGTTTCCGATTCAGTTAAGATTCCGATTCTGTTATGATTTCGATTCAGTCACGATTCCGATTCGAATCAATTCCTTTCCGATTCCATTCAGTACATATTCCGATTCGATTACGATTCAGTTACGATTTCGATTCAAATCCGATTCCGATTCAGTTACGATTCTGTTTCAGTTACGATTTCATATTCAATTATGATTCCGGTATGAATCGATTCACATGATGCGATTCGAATCGATTTATAGGATCCGAGTTTTCGAGCGAATCGATTCACACAATACGATTCGAATCGATTTGGTCGAATCGATTTGGTCGAATCGATTAATTCCTTGAAATCGGCCATCTCCACTCCATACACATTTTCGAGCGACTTTCAATATATTCGATACCTTCCTTTAAAGTAAGATTTGTCGATGCCCTAAAAATAACCATTGTCGAGAAATATTTTAACACCAAGCCATTTCTTAAATTTTGGAAAAAAATGACTGACACAGCTAAATCGGGCGAGTAGGGTGCGCGAGAAAGAAATTTTAACTTTAATTTGATAATGATGGCCATTGCGATGACTGACATGTGAGCTGGTGCATTATCTTGATGAAGCGACACTTTCCGTTTCGCGGAATACGGCGGCCGTTTTTTCTAGATTTGATCGTCCAAACGCTCCAACAGGTTCGCATAATACTCGCTGTTCAACTTTTTGAAGATGTTAAATAAAGATCTTATCATGCGCATCCCGGAAAATTAACGCCATGACCTTTCCAGCGGATGGATCTGTCTTCGGATTCTTTGGGGCCGATTATCCCCTCCCAGACCATTGTTTGACTCTTATTTCATCTCTGGAATAAGGTGATGGGCCCGAGTTTCATCCATCTTGGCAAAACTTGGCTTTATTTCGCTTAAACATCACCGAATACGGAAACTTTTTCACTACGTTGTTTTTGTGATCAAACGCAGCAATCTCATGACCAAAGGTTTGGTCAATATGCCACGTAAAGAACTTCTTTAAATGTTTACCATTTCTCACCACGCACTTTCAGTTGACCGACATCCAACACCATTTGTGAATTTATTTTCCATTTCTAATCGCATATTTGGCCGACCACTACGACCAAGTTACTTAACCGTTGCAAACGAATGTAAAGACTCCCCCAGATTAGAATCTATTCGCCTTTGATATCGATTTGACGGAGACCGTTCAAATGAAAGCATTGCCACAGACATGGTATATTACATCACGTTACCATGATCAATTTTTACTATTTTTACAAATGCACTGAAGGTGTTCACTATCCATGGCCGTAAAACTTAAACTTGACAACGCATTTTCTTCAAACATCAATCTCAAGCTTATTGCGATTCTTACTTCCTCAGAACCAATGTTTTTTTTATAAAAAAAGCCGCCTTCTATTTTTAACGTTGTGCACCTTTGGGACTGTTTCCAACAAGAATAGATTTTTTAATAAACTCAATGGAATATATATGATTAATTGGCAATTGTACTACCTTCAGCAGCATTTGAAATCTGTTTAAGTTTTGTTGCATTTAAAAAAATAAAAAACCCAATGATATCGTGACAGGAGGATAAGGCAAAGGCAAAGATAAGGAAAGATAAGGCGAAGGATTACTAATATATTCAATGCCTTCCGTTAGCCTCTTTCCTTTCCCTTCGTCTAGGCATTTTTTCATTTACATATACATTGGACAAGTAGTGATGCTGCATAATTTAAATCCCTGTAGCAAAGCATCTGCCTTTCCTTCTTTCTCGATATATTCCTAACTCTTCGAAATTCTTCATGAAGCTTATAAGTTATCTGAAAAGTTAATTTCAAGTTATCTGAAATGATATTTTATTTCACATTAGCACCCCGAAATTTTACGTCCTCATCCACCGCACTGTTTACGTGATGTTAGTCTCTCACCCTCATGGCGTTCAAATTCTAACACTCTCCCTTCTCTCTCTCCTCTCTTTGTCTCTTCTCTCTATCTCCTCTCTCTAGTCATTCTCGTTCTCCCTCTTACCATCCTCTTTCTCCTTCCTCTCACTTCCTCCTCTCTCTCCCTTCTCTCTCTCACTGTCCCTCCCTCACATTCCAAGGAAAACTATAGACGTGAAAGTACCTTATTTTCATTCCCCCCATATTTGGTCCCCATCTCTCCCCTTTCCTCTTCACGACAAAAGAAATGCGGTTGCGTTGCATCTTGTTTATAAATATTCACTTAACTTGAGAAAATGGTAAGAACGAAGTTTGCAGTTTCAGGCTTTGACGTGGCGGAGCATGTCAATGACAAAGGGACGGAAGTTGCTTAATAGTGTAATTATTGGAAAACAGCCTTTTCTTTGTGATGAAATTAAAATTAGTGATGATAGCATTTATTTTTTGTATGGATTCTTTTTACATAAACGCTTCTTGTCCCATTAATTTTGGCGAAATCAATCAAATATATTTGGGAGAGGGCTAATTATTTCCACAAGGTGATTGATTCTAACATTACCGCCGACCGGGTTAGCCTCGCGGCAGCGCGCTTGCCGGCTATTTTTTTTTAAGATGGCGGTCGCGGGTTCGAGTCCCGCCTAGTGCATTGGTGTTATGTTAATCAAAAATTGTTTTTTTTCAATGATTTGAAAAGGAGCGAAATAACCATAGCCTTCGAAGCATCCCATAAAAAATACGTACCATCACTCCAACTATGTTACTTACGGGGATAAAATTAATAATCTCCCATTATTTAATGGATGAGTGGGTTCAAACGGAATCATCCTCAAGTGTATTCTACTCAATAGTTTAACATCCTGAGGATGTCTTCGTCTTATCCCTCGAAAATGTAACAGTAAAGTAAAAGTAAGTTTTCTTTTAATTTCCCGTGGGGACACTGTATGCGAGGAGCTGTTGGAGTTTCCCGAAGGATTTCGGAAAATGTTTCACGACTTCACGCCAAAAAGTTCCTCCTACTCCGTTTCAGATTCCTGATGGGCACACAAATATTTTCGCTCGCGATTTAAATCTTCGGAGCCCCCTCTTCCTCTCCAACTATGCACATCTCATTCTCGTGGTCTAAAAAGCATTTCGGTGACAGTTCCCCGTCTTCTTTCCATTGCACGCTCAGCCTTGAGGTAATGGGAATCGAGAAATAATTGTGGTAAACTCAGCTGACACTGTGATCCGCGACGTCCGTCGAATTTTTAGCACCTCCCTCTCCTTCTCCCCCTCCTCCGCGTCTTCTTTATTTTTCAAATGGATTGAGGCTGAGGGTTC
>WURS02467111.1:0-13245 GCA_011762765.2 Rhinocypha anisoptera | reverse complement strand
AGATGCGACGTTGAAGGGCAAAATACGACTCGCGTTCCGTACTTTTGCGTGCGCGTAACCCCCTCGCCCGCGATGCACTCCCCCGCCCGTGTGGAGAACGTGGAGGGAAGGAAGGAGGACGGACAGCGGAGGGGGGGGGGAGTGGCGTGAGACCGACGCGACGGATTCCGAGAACGAAAGCGGGAGGGATGAAGAGGGTACGGGGATGTGTGTGCACGAGGGAAGAGGGACAACCGTTGGTATTGACGGGCAAAAACAACAACGGCGAGGATAAATACTTACTCTGCATCTGAACTAAAAAGGGTATATATAAATATATATGTATATATATTAGACCTATATAATTCCCACCCCCCCTAATATATATATATAAGGTTCTCTCAGACCAACGAAGAGGCAAGCAAGGCCTGAAATATCTCTTCATGATGCGAGTCTTTCTTTATTACCTGTTTCTATGTGTGTATGGGTAAGTGTGTGTTCTTGTTTGCTGCTCGTCTGAGTTTTCTGGTCTATCTTCTGTCTGAGTCAAGTATATATAATTATATATATATATATGTGTGTGTGTGTATATATATATATGTATATATATATATAATCACTTCGAAAAGGTTCACAATGTGAATAGTATTGGTTCGAACACTAGTGGAACATACAGAGACACAGGACACAGAAAGAAAAAACTCACAGTGGTGAAGGATTTTCGGTGGCACCACCACCTTCGTCCGTTCAGAGATTTATTTTAGATAGCATTAAAGTGATAAAATATTTTATTATTCAATTTACAGACTTTTCACACGTGACTAAATTCATGAGTGATCAAATTATAGGAATGGAGGACAGCTTTGACGCAAAATTATTTTTCGTCCCATTGGACAAAAAGTCTAATTAGCATTTATGGAATAAAAAAATACTTTCCAAATCCAAATAAGAAATTTATTCACTCGGTCAACATGTTTTGCTGCACAGTAGCGTCATCAGGATCAGTGTAGCGAAACATGTTGACCGACTGAATAAATTTCTATGTGGATTTGCAAAATTTTTCATTCCATAAATACCATGGAATTCCACAATGTAAGGGCCGCCACCATCGATTTCAGTCTAATTAGCGTTTTCTATTAGCAATTGATCGCTGCAGAAACAATTACAAGGGAGATTTCCATGTTGGTGATTGAGAATCGTCATTCACGTTTTCTTTAGCAAATATGCAACGAACTACAATCGAGTGAAATCGTGAAGAAATGGGTCCCTAGTCTCAACCTTTAATATTAAGTATGGCTTTATTTTATATTAGAGTTCGTTTATAACAAATAATGCTTTAACTCCATTGTATTTACATTAATACAGATATAAGAGATGCATTTGAAATCTATAATTCATCTATTCTAACATTTTGAAAACTATTTCTTGCAGTTTATTGATTCTGCATCATATTAAATCGGATTACGTTGAATCTCCTACAACTGTCAAGAAGAGTAAAATTCTAAATATATTATGCGTAGAATTGGTAGATAACATAATCGAAATATTCTGAAAAAATGGATCTTTTATAATTATTGAATTAAAAAGACAACGTCACTACCAAAGTATGAGTCCAAGTATATGACGTTAAAGTCATTCCTTCGACTACATTACCAATTCAATTTGTTTATTTTTTTGCCAGGCAGTCGAATTTTTCATGGGCAAAATAGGTTTCCCACGGTTCGCCCTATATTCCTTTTATATTTTTACAAATTCATTTTGCGGTTTGACTTCACATTTTACTTAACAAACAAAGATTCTTACATGCTTGATCCACAAAGGATTAATCTAGATGGCAGCCATGTAAAAAAGAAAGCCACTTTGTTCGATCCCTTCCTCGGTTTTATAGATACTTTTAGCTGACTTTTCTAATTTCAAGTAGACGACGTTTAGGGTTGTTGATACAGTGGTACCTTGGTTAACGACGGCCTTATTTAACGATGTAATTGGTTAACGAATAGTTGCTGTGAGTAAAAAAATTTCTTGGAAACGACGCAGGCTTTCGCTTACGACACTTCGTCGATTGTTGGCGGATTTAAATGAAACATGACCCCCTGATCAGTAAAATACCAGATTATCGGTAAAGATGGCCAATAGTTAGTAGAAATTTACATTTAATTTTTTTAAGATATTATTTCATACAAATCTGCGAAGAGCCTCTTTTTTCTCGGCTCAGAAAAAATTTAATTTTTCACCTGACGATGGAATATTATATAATTCGCTGGTGGATAGTAAATTTATATTTTACTTATTTATTTCCAGGCTGGTACCGTTTTGACCCGAATACAGTGCGTTATTTTCTTCACTAATATCTAACTTTGACGATCATATTTGATATGCTTACCAGTCGTTGGGAGGATCCGGAAAGACTGAATCGATTACCAATATTATACTTGTGGGAAATCACGCCTAGTTTAACGATGATAATCCTGGAACGGATTACCGCCGTTAACCATGGTGCCGACTGTATATCCAAACAAATGATATAATTTAAGAAATTAAGTCTTTGCCTTATAGTTGCCGGTCGAACTTCAAAGTCTATGTGGAAATATGGTAATGACTAAAATCCTTTTTTCTACAATAAAGTAATATATATATATATATATATCATATCAAGGTACTAATTCTGGCTTGACAAATAGGTGATTCTCTACGAAATTATGAAAAATTCCGCGTGAAATTCTTCAATATTTAGTGATCGCATAATCTCTCTTTAATTCGTATAATTTTAGGAATTTCTAACAAAAACTCGCTTTTAAATTATTCTAAGAAGTTTTAGTTTTAAAAAAAATGGTTTCCATTGAACTTATACATACATTCAAAACACAATGTCGTCAAGCGAGGTAGGTCGAAGCAATACAGCTACGTCACGCAAGACAACTACCTTGCTACGCATGACTAAAACGTGAATACGTTTCGGTGGTAGCGTTGGGATTACCTTTCGCTCTCGCAGACATTACGTTCGGACCTCTCTTAACCCTGGGCAGATTTCGACTCTTCCCTCCTGCTACCAATCTGCATCTCACGGATTATCACACAAACACACACAAAGAGCCGTACCCCAAACCTTCCTCTGCTAGTCCCCCCTCGGACACCGAATCGTTAATGGCCACCCTGCTTCGTTAAGTTTTGTTTTTTCACCTATGACCCAAGCAACGAAAAAAATTATTCCCATATACGTGTTTTTTCCAACAAGGATGGATTTTAATTATGCCCAGCCAACTCCGTACAGACCGTCTCTTATCCACGCCTAAACAGCTAGTACCCTTCTTAACCAACATCCCAATGCTTAAGCAGAAAGTAGTTCCCCCCCAAAACCAATTTCAGCAGACCCTCTTCCATTCTGCAACATACATGAGAATTTCCATTTTTTTTCTTTCCAACTGGACGTTCGGCGTCAAAATCGGTGCTGAATTTTTACTTTTAAAGATTCGATGCAACGCCAGTTTTCAAAAGCCGCAGAGAAGTAGAATCGCATCCATAGAGGGTTAGGCTATATAAAATAAAGGAAAAGTTAAAAATATATGAGGTTAGGAAAATCAAATTTTACTATTCCACATAACAAATTTGTTCTTCACGAAGTAGTTTTCGCCGCTGAGCAGCATCATTCACTGATTATAGTGCTCTCAACGGCAAAATCTACGTCGTGGAGAATAAATTTGTTATGTGGAATAGCAAAGTTTGATTTTCCGAAACCTCATGATGAAAAAATTCCACCAAGTAACGCCTGAAACTGTTCGTTATACAAAATATATGTTCAAGGCATATTTTTATTGCGGCTCAAGCATTTTATTTAGATCTCTCAAATATTTCGTATACTTCCAATACGTGTCAAATGAAAAAAAATATCATTAGTTCGAATTAGTGTTTGCACGCGATATTTATTTTCAGATAGGTACATATCTCTCACAATGATATGTATCATCATCAAGTAATACACTTTTATTCCCATGGAACGGCTTCTATTAATCCTAATTTAAACGAATGGAAGATGAAGAATAATATAATTGTAAAAATGTAACTAAATGCATCTGATCATCATTGATTTTGAAATCATTAAAAGGAACAAAAGAGTACTGTGTTGAATTATGAACATATAAAAAGAAAGAAATGAGTGTTGAGAACAAATTAAAAGAGAGTTGCTTGCGGGAAATCGATAAATAAATAAAACAAAAGGATATTTTTTCCGAGTCACCCATTTAACGGAGAAAGTTACAAGAAGTGCACTTACAAATTGTTCAATTCACGACCACGCAATGAAATTAATGTGTTCGAACGAAGATGAAAAATTATTTACAATGGAGGTGGAAAAAAACATTGAATAATTATCGAAATAAGTAACATACTCCCACAGTTAAATATTTATTTTGATGTTTCAATAAATATTTAGCTGAGGAAGTATGCTTCTTATTTCGTCATGAATCTGTCTGTATCCCAAAACAGCACGCCTGAATATTCACTAGGTACTTATTAGACGAGGAAATTATATGCAATTTGCAATGCGTGGATCGCAACGGTATAACAGGCGTAAAGGTTTCACTCGAGAGAGAAAAGAAGACATTTCCTTTGACTCCTAGGACTTCCGAAAATCGTTAAAAATAACCGCGTAACGAATGAAACAGGAAATCGCCTCAGGGAAACGGGTCGGCGCTGAATGGCAACGCTGATCGCGACACCTTTTCCTCGTCTCCGCATCGTGAGGCGATCGCGTGTATCGTGCGCGCGCCTTTTAATGTCCAAGGTGGGGGGGGAGGGGCGGGGCGTAATGATCTGACCTCACCCACCCCTTCTCGCCTCCGCAAACACCCACCATTTACCCCAAGCCTCTCTGCCTCCTTCCCCCACCCCCCGCCTTTTCCCCTCCTAACTCCCCCTTCCTAAACCCTCTCTCATTTTCACTCCCGCGCAGGGGCTAAATGTGTACTTTTTATCCTTTTTAATGGCTGTTTCTTCCCCCCCCCCCCCTCTCTCTCTCTTTCGTTCTCCGGACAAAAGAGTCGGGAGGTGGCTCCAGGTAACGGTTTCGGTGGAGCCAGGCCGTAGAATGAAAATAAGGGAAGGAAACAAAGGGATGGGGGAAAAGATTTAACCTTTTGGTGCTTCCGTTCGTGGGAAGAGGCCAGGTCATTAGAGATCGGGGGGTGGGGGGAGTTAAGGGGTGGGGAGGACCATTAGGCAAAAACACAATGGAAGAGATGAGAAAAATAGGACTAACTTACAAAAACAAATGTTTTCCGGTCTTAAAATTTGATCTAAAGTGCGAATTCGATGAAAACCCCCCAGGATGGAGCATCTTTCAATGACGTGCATCCGCTATTTAAACGGTAACTTTAGGTGTGATGCGTTGAAAGTGACCATATATTTGGCTTAATTCCGTGGTGCGAGATATTAACGAGAGAGTAATCTCCAGTAGGTCACTTTTGTGATGAACCGTGAGCTTAAAAGTGTGAATATTTCGTCAGTGCTTTCATTTTTTCACAAAGTTGTTTCCAATAAGGTAATTTACCTTCGCCGGCAGAAAACAAAATTAAGAGAACCACTACGAGTAAGACGTAACATTGTGGAAAAGGTCCTAGGCGTAACATTGTGGAAATCATTCGTAGCTGGAGAACTAATAAAATCATAAACATGGAAATTTTCACTTTTATTCTTTCCTACACAGATGAGGAACAATTAAATAAAAGTGGAAATTGCCAAGGTTCTGATTTTCCGAGTTCTCCAACCATTACTACCAGGTAAAACAGGAACAATATATATGTTTTCCAGTCTTCCATCAACACTTAGCATTTGCTACCTTGAGAGTTTGCCCATCGCTAGCAACAATAAACATTTTAAAACGCGACATTTAGTGGTGGAGAGGAAGACAATCGAAAAATTATAAGACATGGTAGAGGAACAAAGGAAGTGACTGAAATTCGAAGATACCAGAAGAGTGGAGAGAGAAGATATTTACAGAAGTATAACATAGTAAAGTGAAGAAACATTGGTGATAACAATAACTATGAACGGAAGTAATGGGAAATAATACCTAATTACATTTAAGTAGCGAATCATTCAAACAAGGAAGCAATATGTGAAAACATTCGTATGCAGCATGGCACTCTATGGATC
Organism: Rhinocypha anisoptera; assembly: GCA_011762765.2. Classification (NCBI taxonomy): domain Eukaryota; kingdom Metazoa; phylum Arthropoda; class Insecta; order Odonata; family Chlorocyphidae; genus Rhinocypha; species Rhinocypha anisoptera. The sequence goes on along the minus strand of WURS02467111.1, from coordinate 7,116 downwards.
AGAGACATGGACCATTGGGAAAAGAGACCAAAGAAGAATAGAAGCCTTCGAGACATGGTGTTGGAGGAGAATGCTGAAAGTCAATTGGACGGACAAGGTTAGGAACGAGGAAGTGTACAGAAGAGCGGAGGAATCTAAGGCATTGTGGGGTACAATGAATATAATGATTTTTTTCTGCATATTCTACTCCAAATAAGTGATATACCTACTTTAATCTTTTTCTCTGCCTTTCTACAATCATTATAAAAACTATTTGCCTTCTTATTGTTTCTTCTGGTAACCCTCATATATATAGCTTCCTTTAATGTTTTTTTAAAACATTTATATGCAACCAACTCTTTGTTTCTGTTAGAGAACAAAAGCTATCCTTTTCGTCTCTCAAATGTCCTGGTTCATATTTTCCCATGACTCCACACGCTTTCATTTTTTCTAAACAAGTACTCCAGTCTCTCATAAACCTTTTACATCATCTCTAGAGTTCTTCTTGCAATATTTCTTCTGTGCTTACACTCCTACCTCCTCATCATCATGGGCACTTGTAGGCGTGAAGCTCTTTTACTACTAAAACTTTTGTTCCTCCAATCTTGTCCTCTTTATGTTATCTTATCTAATTAGCATGGAACTTTGATAAAAGATTCGTTAACCTTCCTGTTGAAAAGAATGCTCATGCTGTTCCTTCCTTTTCTGTCCCCAATCTTTGTGTTTCTTTTCTTGATCCTTCCGGTCACACATCAGTGACTTCTTCCATGTCAAAATCATTGATAACCATCTTTCTCCTAATTTTTTTCTTTTTAGCCTATTAATCATTAGCATCCTTCATGCATTCGCTACCTACTCACTGCATTCCACCAAATTCTTCTCCTTATTTTCCATCATCTGGTGTCTTCATGCATTATCACACTTGGAGAAAGGGATTGGGGATTATTTTTCTTACAGCAAGAACCCAGCACCCAATGGAAACATTCTTTTCACTTTCTTTTTCTCAAAAAATCATCAGCCAGAGAGGTTTTGGTGGTTGTTTCCCATTGCCTTCCACCTTCGATTCAGACACCGTTGACAGAGGGATAAGGCATTGTTTGTAGCCACCACAACATTCTGTTCCTTGGTGGCAATTTCTTTCCAAAGCCCCCATCCTGCTTTAGGAGCTCCTCTGTCCTGAACTGTTTGTGACACAAGGTTTGCCAGGTTAGTTTACTCCACTCAGCATTGTGATCCTTCCAGCATTATCCATGATGGATCTCAACAAGGTGGTCACCTCACGTAAACTCCCGATGCATTTTACTAATGTATATTAAGTGTAATTTCCCTGTCATGTCTTTTTATCATTTACCATCACTTTGTCTCCACTCACTCTTATTTACTCTATACAACCTTTATTAGAGGTAGGGTTTCTCAAAAGATTTCCTAGTAGTTTATTGTCAAGATGCTGATATATTTTCCTCATGTTTTGATGCATTGGACTGTGATTACCATGGTGCAATTGACAATATTTCCATGTTCATTACACATACTTAAATAGAAAGTATATGCCCAGCATATTATTTGTTTCATATAATGGTGCTGGGCATACTGAAACCTAGAGCACATTCAGAGCAGTCAGAATATCTGCCATGGTTTGATTTTTTAAACTTCTTATGCATTCGGCCATTAAAACTCCTCCTACTTTGACCTCACTAAAATAAATGGATGATAGTCCTGTGTAAAATACACGAAAAAGTATGATCAGGGGAGGAGAGAGTAGTAGGAAAGAAGTTAGAGATGACCCCGAGGAAATATTTGACGCAAGAGTAAATCGTCGAATTGTGACGTCAGAAGACGCGGAACCGTCTGTGCAAAATGCTCTGCAAATCGCGCAAAAACCTAACAACAGGAAGTGATTTTTAAGTAACGAATATATTATATGAAGGCTATTTTTAAAATTAAAAATCGCATTGCTCAATGTTATCACACTTGACAGTGAAAAGAACGGAACGCCAGAGCTAACACAATATCATAATTGAAAAAAGTTAAAATAATTTGTCTTTTTTAACGAAGGCTAAATTCCACTAAGTCACGCTTTGCAAATAATTTAACGCTCCTCACTTTATAATACATGGTATACACAACGAATACGCCCGGTGCCTGACGCCACGCATTGCCTCGGGCGACAAGGCGAGGCCAGGGAACAGAAGATAAGTAGAGATTGAGAACAGCCTTTGTGTTAGCCGCGGATTGTGATAGTGGAAGTCGAACGAGAGAGGACGAATGCGCGAAATCGCTGGCAAGGATGTCTGCTGTGACTCAACTCATTGTGAACCATGCTTTAACCCTCTTGAGTGACTTCCAGTCTCAATCTGCTTCTCGGATGAATTAGATTTGTTTGAAGTGTCGTCTTATTAGGCGTCAGTGTGCAAGGACGATAACTCACTGCAACTTTTGAGGATGTATTGAATGGTTCGGTTCTAGAGAATGGCCTATAGTTAAATAGTGTGTCCTTAAATCATTTCAGATCGTGCTCTTCATCCCCCCCAATTGCCATACCTCCGTCGACTCGGGGAAGTTCGTCGTGCAGATTCAAGAGAGGAGTGCCTTTTAGAGTGAAAATGTGTGAAGTGTGTTACAGTTTCGCGTGAGCCATCTGTGATCGCAATGCTTCTCCAGTGCATATCAAATTCTAGGATTAATGTGAGGAGATCTGTCCAAGTGACGTGTCTTGTGACATATGTAATTGCCGCAAGAAATTGTCTCACCTCGAGGACCGGTAAAAATTACTTCGAAGGTACTGCTTCTGTAAGTTCAGTGTAATTTCCTATTTATCGTATCATAAGAACCTTTTTTACCTTAAAATTGTACTCTTACACAATACATATGTTTAACTCCGTCGCTGGTATCGAGTGCCTGTCTACTTGGTACTTAAATCCATTAAGAGGATGAGAGAGGTTAAATGGAGATTTGCTAAGTAATGGAAACCCTCTACTGTAGAAATGATAATTTTTCTCATGCCATATTTGGGATAAGTATCGTGCGAAAGTACCTCTTGTAATGGTTATTTATTTGGGCACCCGATTTAAGCAGCCGAAGCTCCTCGAAATAAATATTTTAATCTGTAGAAATCCGCTTTTTACTGCAATACTAATTTCTACTTCCACTATATCGCGCCGAAATCGGTTCCTTTTATACGGAATGTTCCTCTACCCTGTTCGAGGTTAAGAATCGTGATTTTGAAATAGTCATACCTTAAAATTCCAATTCATTTCCTAGACGGGTATCGCTTGTCATTATTCACGTGGGGAGAGATACATAATTTATTCTTTAACAAAATGAATCTTCACTCACCTTAATTTCTTCCCCTCACGACAGGTTTTGGTCTGATGGCCACGGACAGCTCAATGGTGATGGGCAGTAGGGAGACAATACAAGGGAAAGGGTTCACATATTCATAATAAGTGTCATGGCAGTAATGACAAAACAACATATTTTCCTTTCAAAAGCCGTTATGATTTCTTCGTTCTTCGTCGGCAGTTCGCTCATCATGCATATGCCGTGAGTGAATGGAAGTCATTAATGCTTTATTAGAGGACTGAGTTAGTTTTTCGAAATATTAATGTGTATCGGATTAAGGCGTTTTCATTCTTAGGACATTTGTTCCTAAATAGATTTGTAGTTCCTCCATAAAAACAAATCACGGATAAATAGAATTGTAAATACGTAGTCTTAATAATACCTGACCCATTGGAGCTATTTTATGTAAATACTCAACGCTCCTTGTAAATGGGTTTCATGTAAACGAAGTAGCCGCGGATAAATTTGAAATTACATAACTGACGAAAAACTAAATAATCATTTATTATGGACCATCATAAAACATGCCGCTTTCATTATAAAATGCATTCTTACAATCATTCAGGACATATTAAATTTTAATGTTGACACATTGTGCCATTCACTACAGAAAAATTATTGTTTAAAAATCGTACTCTACAATAAATATTTCATAACGGAGTTATTTGATTGCTACTACTCATGAGTCATGCTAATCATCAATCATGTCACACACAAAAATCAGCCGTAGCTCGGCATATGCAACTCAACAGTTTGAAACTAATTTGAACCATTTACTGAGTTAATATGAAAGCATACTCATTCACAAGGCAGCAAATAAACTAATGAGCAATGACAGTGGGCCGATGTCTTTCCACGTTATTTCCTCTGATCTTCGGCGACCCCGATTCGACTTCTCATCGCCCTCATTAAAACCAGATCACTATTTTACTCACTTTATGTCGTCGACCACCCCCTCCCTCCTACCATGTTTGGGAAAGTTCACTCTCACGCCCACACCCTTCCGTCCCTCCCTCTGACCCAAACCCCGGACAATAGCCTCCATAAACCACGGCTATAGATACGACGCCCTTGACGAGACGGTTTATTACCTTCTGAGGAGGCCTGCGTGGCAGGCGAAGCACAGGTAAATCACTCGGCATTGGCTCCTACGTTTTCTTGTGTAAGTGAGAAGTAATTGTCCGGAAGATTTGATTTTCATTTTACCTAACCGTGTGAAATGAGGTCGGGTTAAAATACTTGCAAGTGCGTGTGTGTAGTCCCGAGTTCACCTGAGAGAGAGTGACTGTCACACTGATTATTTTAATCTTGTTTGGGTGGTGACGGCGTTTGTGTGTATGAGGATTTATACATTTGAATTTTTATAATTATTCATTTACTTTTTATTTGCACGAATACCGGTGACTGGCGTAGGGATAAACCCACTTGTAAACCATGAATGAAACTTGCGCGGTCTCACTGCACGTAACACGAAGCAAAGCAGGGGAACAAGTCCTTTTTTTTGTTATTTTATGATGGCGTGATTGTTGGTCCCTGACGCGAGGAGCGATCCTCCGCAAACCTCGAATGTGTGATGAGCGGGTGAGATCATTTGATTTTTAAAAATCCTTTCACGACTGAATGAATGAGATAGCTTTCATTTTCCCGACGGAGTGATATTTTTACATTAGTTATTTGACCGTATCATTTTAATTTCACGTAAAAAGAACAAAAGCGATCCAAATTTTAATTCCCGATTTCTAAATTTTAATAATGTATTGAACCTTTTGGACGCAATTTAATATTTGCGTATCACTATTCCCCCTTCTTTTTTATTCACAATCTCCAACCAATTCCCCTTCCTCTTCGTGCCCTAATTACGAGTACGTTCTGCGTAATAATTCCCTCTTGTGTCAAATCTGTTGAGGCCGTGGCGTGAAATTCTGTAGACATTGATTTTCACTGACCTGATGTTTTAAATCCTACCCTATATGCAACAGCATGCATCCTACGAATCGTTGATGGGTCGTTTAAGTTGAGAAATGATCACAAATAAAATAAATGTACATATATATTTTCGAGTTCACATTTGGGGAATAAATGGGTCAGCATTTCTGACGTTGTGCATAGCAGTAAATATTAAGTTGCAGGTGTAGACAGAAGCTGAGAGCATAACTAGGAATGTAGGTTTAAGAACTACTGGGATTCGATTAATATTTATATAACCTCCCGCTTATCATGCTTCGCAGTTCTTTCAAATTGATTATTATAATATCAAGAAGTATTATAATCAAGTTCATATACACTTGCGTGAGTGCAACTCAAGGACAAAAATAAAATGTACCTAATAACGTTATAAAGTTGTGGAATCCGAGAAGTACATTCTATAATATTATCCCAATGAAAGTGGACGTACTTACACGTATGTAATGGGTAAATTATAAAAATAAGTAAATTAAAAAAATATTTTATTGATTCTTTTCACATTTAGCGAAAAATAAATATATTAATATTTGAATAAAGTAACTGATGTTAACCTCATTCCGATTTTTATTTTTACATCTTCCATTGAATATATATAGGAGACGTGGATACAATTGCCAAAGCATCGATGGACGCGAAACACCACGGTATTATTGTTAGTCCCCGATTTACATTTCATGTTCACAAATTTACTGCGTAAGATAGTACAGGTTAAAATTACTTTCTTTTTCAATTCACCAACACCGAACCTTTATTAACTGTCATTTAATTGGGAATCGTACTTCAATTAATGAAAACGTTCAAACTTAACAAAACTGAAAATATTTTCTTAACTTTCGAAGTCTCTTCTGCTCTGTGACACGAGTCCCTCGTCGCTTCCCTTTCGTCCGAGGTGGCGACAGACAGACACGTCTACTCACCAAGAAGTCCACCAGCGAAACGAACGGGAACTACAGTGCTAAAATTTGATTGGTTTTCAAATTTTTAATGCTGTTTTCCTATTTGCTAATAGGGTGACGAGCACTTTTATTACGAACGTGTGATATATTTTCGTTTCAAAATGATTTTGTAAAACTAATAATTTTAGTAATAAAATAATTTTAATGAGGAAATTGTGAATTTTGAATGCAATTACAAATTGATAATTTATTTTTACGATCGGGTCAAATATTTCCGCCAATCACTGACGAGCGAATTTTAAACAATTGACTTACGACGTAAACCCATTCCCCCTTATTTGTCAGTTATCACAATTGACAAATATCATTTAAGTAAAATGTGTATTTTCGGCTGCTGCTTCCTTTAATAATATGCTTCAATGAAAGAGATGGTGGCGGCCGATACATTGTAAAATTCCATCGTAGGTTATGGAAAGAACTTTATAAATCCACAGATATAAATTTTTTAAACAAAACAATTGGCCCATTGTATATTATCCCAAGGCACTTTTTGCACATACCTTAAGGGTTGATTAATCAGCAGACTGACAGTAAAACGGTTAAAATACATTGGGTAAATGTATATATACTTTGTAATGTAATATACACTTAGTGTTCTATAAACTTACCTGTGCCACAGTCTAAACTATCCTGTCCTGGAGTCAACTTGTATTCTCACGTAGTATTGTGGGACTATTTTTAATATCTCAATATGTACATCAAGTTTAAGATGAATAACATATCCTCTTTTTGGTGTTGCCTTCATTTAGATGTTTTATCAATTTTTGGTAGAGCATTACCACTTTTTATTTTTTGTTATTTGAAATGTAGTCAATGCTGCATACTCTGATGCTATCAATGTAGGTAATGTTGTGTAACTTTTTCCTGTACCATA
>WURS02467102.1:0-13245 GCA_011762765.2 Rhinocypha anisoptera | reverse complement strand
AAAGGTGATTATGTAGAAAAATAAAATGTTTATTTGCTGAAAAAAATTTGTTTTATTCAAAAAGTCACTGACTTATCAAACTAGCAAATAAAAGCATTCATGAAAAAAATATAGGCTGAACCCACATCTACAGAGTCAAGAGCACCGTTCCAAGATTCATTTGACAGTGACAGAAACATTTAATGGCACATGGGTTATAGAATCATCTAGGCACATATATTGGCTCGGGGGAAATGAGGCCTGGGGTATTTTACATTCAACATGTAAAGATAAGTGGTCAGTCAAACCAGAGTATATCATTTTACACACAAAATCACTGTTTACAGCCATATCAGTAATGGCCAGGTCTAGGAGAGTAGAAGAATGAGAGGATATTCTGGTAGTTTTTTCATTTATAACTCTGAGACTAAAAGTTGTAAACAGGTTAATAAAATCCAATTTTGCAGTCAAGGACTTCAGTAAGTCATTATTCAAATCCCCAATAATAATGATAGAATTACAATTTTTAGAAGTGATTACCACCAAAGCTTCATGCATGGCAAGAATAAATTCCTTAAATTCAGTAGCCTTGTCACTAGGGCAGCATTAGACACACACAACACCATAGGATAAATCATTCATTTTTAGAATTCCCATGCAGTGTCCAGGACAGAGTTGAATTGCATTGTGCTGGAGCGACAGTAGAGGAAATGCAGGAGGGAGGTGTGTTTACGAGAGATGACTTGGTTAAGTGGTTTCTGGCGGAGAAATCCTTACTAACACTGGCCATGTACAAGGAGGCAAGATCAGTTGTATTTTCTGGCAAGTAATCACTTGTGTTAATTGCTGATTGGGTGATCATTGTTGACACCGCTGTACACATTGTGGTGACCAATGTGCTGTGTTCAAGATGCGGGAAAGTGCTGGGTAGCTGGTAGTTTTTGGAGGCAGGATCTGGGGAGTTCAAATGCTGAATATTTGGTATTGGCGAACCTTTGGTAGTCTTCTAAGGTGATGTAGGAGTTGTGGTGGTATTACAGGAATCACTTGCTGGGCATAAAACTTACTATTTGGTTGAAAAGCTGCATGCTCTTCCTCAGGCTCATCCGCCGTATCCGACTGAGCTTTCACCCGGATGACAGGTGGATTCGCTGGCAGCGGAAAGGTGAAGTTGACGGCAAAACTCAAGCACAAATAAATGAAATACTGGTAGGGTCACAAGAATGGCGATAGTAAAGATGAATTCATGAGGTGTTCACAGATGTGTGGACAGCAGTGGAAATTGATTAAGTAGATTGAAACACTAAAAAACTCAAATCCTTTGGGAGCACTGTAAAAAGCATGTGAACAGTACGGAGTCTGAAGTGTGTGTGCGCGTGCGTCAAGAGGGGTAAAATATGTGATAACAAATACTCTCTTCTAAAATAAATCATGGAACCACATAATTATAACTCATAAGTAAGAGGCAGATATTTTTTACTGTTATTTATATGCAGAAGCTACAGTAATTTTATAAATATAATATTGATATCAGTCTAATTATCATCAGAATCTTGGGTGGTAGCTAATTCTTCAAGCACAAAATGGCCCTGCAAACACAAATAGCATGCTCAGTATTGTGTATAATATTTAACTTTTTCTTAAATACCAGAATTTAATTACATCCTCAAAACTGGGTATAAGATCATTTATTCCCAGCTGCTTCAATCAGATGAAAATTCATCATCATCTTACTCATCATCATTATATGTATTCATCAAACACATCATCCCAAATGAGATAGATGATCCTTGGATCCATCTTATGGAAAAAGATTAAGTATTTTATCCAACATCAGGAATAGCCATACTTGTAATAAAATAATTTAAATTTTGGGAAGAAAGGAACTTTTTTTCCCTTTCATCTTACCTATTTTTCAATAAATAACCCTTATTATAAATTTTAATGTGACTCCCGGGTATGTCTCGTATCAATGTTAAAATTTAAATATATTGTTCACTGTTTTTTTCTAAAATCGAAACAGCAAAAATTACTATTGTCCTAGATGAATATGAATGATTTACTTTATCATGCTAAGACGTTATCCTAGATAGTTATTCTGTCGTCCACACTGTACAACTCGCCTTGTTGCATAAAAACAAGGATATACCGACAGTCGTCTTTATAGGTAGATTACTGTAGGACTAAAATTTGTGGATGCCCGAGTTTAAACTTCAGTTAAATAAAATCCCTCCAATAAATCTCTATGTAATTGATATGCAATTTTAACTTGTTCTATACTCCCTTTTATGATATGAGTTAACGTTTTTAACATCTCTCCTTGTCATGTTATTTGGTCATATATAAAGTGCCCAATTTTTTGCCTTCCAGTGCAAATCCAAAACGTGAAACCTCTGTAAAATCACAATGGAAATATATATTTATACATAAATTTAACAATATCTGGATTAATCGTTTAATAATATGCTTGACTGCTCTTATGCTCTCTAAATTAACACAAAAGAAGTTGCTATAAAGATTGTAAAAGAACTTTTTCTCATCACTGTATGTAATCAAAGTTTGTACTAATTAAAGTTTGTGCTAATGTACTAATTAAAGCTTGCTTGAAATTGCACCAGTTAAAGCTCTTGCTGAAGTTTGAATTCCTTGCTTTTAAATGAGCAAGTAATCCTAAAATGTTAAATTTGTTGATGGTTTTGCTGTGCTAGATGGTAAAATATGGGCCACCTTATTTGTTTATGCCATAATTACATGCCAAGGAAAGACATTAAAAAATGTTAAAGTATTTATTGTATTATAAGACAAGATACATTTTTATTCATTACATTGAGATTTATTGAGCAGTTTTCTTGTAATTGAAGCTTAAACTTGAGTATCTATAATTTTTAGTCCAACAGTAGCTTCCTCCACTACATACCTCCTTGAAGGTTTAGGTAGAGGAGGATTCTGCTGAGGATTTTGGAAAATAAGCTGTCATGCTTTATCTGCAACTTTCTTACAAAGTACTACTCCATGATGGAAGGAGGAAGCAGAGTAAACAAACAGATTTTTTTCTATTTTATTTTGAGTATTCCATGTATTATTAATTATGCTCTACCTATGTAATAGACTTTCATCTCACACACAATTGAATATGATCCATTGTAGTCATTAAAACATGGTTATACATGTTTTAATGTAAGTCATGTGTGTTGTATTCATTCAATTTATGTCAACCCAGTAAAATGGACAGTAAAGGGACATTTGAATGATTTTGGTAATTTTTTGTATACAACTTGGTTTTAATATTTTAAAAAACCATTTCAGAAAGCTCATTTGTATTTTGTTTTGGTATTAAATTGAACTCCCAAGAATTTTAAAACAATTGAACCATATGGACCATATATTGAACCATATATTCCTTACATTCTGATGTTACAATGGTAGATATGTGGTATTTCATAGTCCATTTCAATTATTAAATTTTGTTTGAAATAAAATATGGCATGATAAATTGTAAGTAGATAGATTATTACAATTAGTGCTCTTGCATGATTTTAACTACATAGAAATGGACTGATGTCTCAGGCACATTAAATAACAGTCATTTTTAAATAATTGTCTGAAACCATTATCCAGTCTATCATTTTTCCGGATTGCTTTTTGAAAAAGAATAAAAAGAGCGGGAGTAAATGACAGACTTGAATACAACTGCACAGTATTCCATCAATAGATGTCTTCTGTTATAATTATGTGTTTGGTTTCTATTAAGTTGGGTACGAAGCACTAAAGTCACACAATATATCTTCTTCAGGTCACTTCTGAACTCAAGACTCTAATTGGATGCTAGTGATACTGTTATGTCATAGAACTTGGAAGACCTCTATTTTCTTAATCAATATATGGAAGCCTTCAATCCAAAAACCTAATGAATTGAAATAATGAATTCAATGAATAAAATATAGGTAATATTTGTTGTCACAAAAATATTTAAGTGAAAAATATTTTCCATGATTCGAAATTGAAGAAAATATGTGTTGTATTATTGAACTTCCTTCACTTTCATTTCTTAAAAATTTCTCTAAAAATACCTCAATATCTGTTTAAATGATATATATTATAACATTTATGACTGGGATATTTAAATTTGATCTCATAATTTAGGGCCGGGCATTTAATGGCTTAAGGATGATATGAAATCATTGCACTAAAATTTTTCTAGCATGGTTATTTTTCAACCAAATTTAATAAAATTTGAAACATTTTACTCAAACCAAAATCCTAGTACTCATTTTTCTTTTCTATGATATTGCATGAAACATTTCTCTTTATGAAGTGGAACCTTGTAGTCCTGCTTGCAACAAAACAATTAACTAATAAATTACCTGAGAAATATAAAATAACAAATATAATTGAAGCAAAAAATATTCTCAGGTGCATAGAAAGAGAAAAGGAACATATATTTTTAAAAAACAATAAACTACATGTGTCCAAAAAAATGGAAATCTCTATTATCAGTTGTAAACGTTCGGCTGGCAAAACAAGGAGATTTCTGTGACCAGTCATCAACATGTTAAGTAAACTAGATTAACTTTCAGCTTTTATAATGAAAATGATGAATGATCATAAATAATGAAAGACTTTCAATTTAATCTAGGTAATATCTCATCTATGTTTGAAATAGGCACAAGAAAATGTTGGAAGTTATTTGCATTGCAAGCACAATCTACTTATTTGTACAAAAAACTATCCATAAGTAATTAAAAGATATTAAACTATATGAGTACTTGCAAGTTCCAAATGTCATCAAAAACAGGAAATTTACTGGGACTTGTGATTTGAGAATAAATGGGTATACCATGAATGTTACCATGGTAAATTTCATATTTGCCATTTTTCCCACTGCATTAAAATGCAGATAAGATTCTTTTGATTTCAGGAATGAAAAAGTGTTCATGGTTTAAAAAATTTTCAATGATTTTAGAAAGTTTAGTTTGAATGAGTGAATTTGCTTCTTTACTTCCATAGCCTCTCTGAAAAGGAGTAATATACATGAGTTTCTTTCATCTAAATTTGGCGTCCTCTGATCAATTAACATGCAAACAGATGAATATCAAAATATAATCTGGGCTGGGCATTGGGCTATGTTCAGTGGTAAAAATTACACGGTTAATTTAATTTGTTTATATTAAACATAAATAAATAAAATATTACAAAGTTAATACATATTATATCACAGGAAATTTTAGCTGCTGTTAATATTTCCCCATTCCCTTTCGGGTTATGGTATTGGGTGAACATCAACTGCAAGGGATTCTATTCCACATTCATTTGATCCCCTTTTAATGAGGAAGTATCCATCCAATCCCCAAGTGTCACCCCAACTATTCTTCACAATCCAGTACTTAAGGCCTGTCTCCTTCTCTATTCCATAGCCTACAACAAGTACTGCATGATTGATCACCTGTTTTGAAAAAATGAAAGTATTGGTATTATATTATCAAAAATTTTATACTGACACTATTCATGCATAAATTAATCATAATATTAGATAATTTTACATTTGTTATATTGTATCATTGAGAATTTACTGATCACATCTATTTATTAAAGGTTACAATGGGTTTGCATAAATTTTGTACATTAGGAATTTTAAATTCCATTAGGGGACCATGTGAGAATGAACAGTGTCTTGCCTGCCATCATAACATGTTTCTTGAATCTTCAAGAAAAATTGAAAAAATTGTCACTGAATCTCACATTTTTATGAATTTTTGTATATTTATGTTAATTGTGATTGTTTTTTTATGTTTTACTAACTGTGTATATGTTTACTATGTGTGAAGAATATTTGTTACAAAATTAATAAAATATGTTAAATATTCTGAGTATAATATTATTAATTTTTTCCTTTCACTGGAATAAATTGCATAGTTTCAAGTGTGGAATATTAGAATTTCATTTGGTGGAATTGAAAAATGATTTCAAAGAGTGATTTCCCTTCTCCACTAGTTCAAAAATGATTTCCCTTCTCCACTAGATTTCAAAAATGATTTCCCTTCTCCACTAGTTAACCCTTTTATTGCCAGCTCATATCACATGGTTTAAGGAAAAATGCCAGGGATTTTTCATGGAGTTTGAAGATTTACACAGTTAATTACGTTTAATTAAAATCAATTTGTTAACATTTTTTTATTTAGACTCCAAACACAGGGTGAGTAAAATATTTTGGTTATATTTATTATCTCCTAAACAATTTAAGAAAAAATTATTTATAAAACAAAAAAGTGGGCCGATAGATCTGCCCTTGGAGCTTTTCTCATATTTATGTAGAGTACTTGCCCTTGGCAGTAAAAGTGTTAAATATTTTAACAAGTGGAAAAGTGACATCTACATTTCCTTGCTTTTCTTTTGTAATTATTGTTTCAACTCCACCACAGCAGGCAGAAGAAGTATGCTACGATGTGATTACAAAAGTAAAAGATAAATTATACAATCCCTCAGATATATCATTTTAATAAGATAAATGATAATTTTATCTTTCTTATAGTGATTGAGCTTTTGGTAAAACTAATTTTTATGTTGTCTTATTTTTTCCATTACTGTGGTTTACAGTCTTCAAATTCTTGTAGTGGAAAAGTTTAAACTTTTTTCCATGTATGTTAATGAGTGCAGTCAGTGTAGCATATCTAACGTTCTTATAAATGATGAGATATGTTACAAATTTGGTTCACACACTTACATAGAAAGGGTTGAACCTGCTGTAAATACCAGTGTGCTGATAAACTCCTCCAGAATAACTGTAAAAATCTGGAAATACCATGTAGCCTATTGCAATTGGGCCATTATTGACTAATGCAAGCATCATATTTTCTTCATTTGAGGCTCCATAATAACCTGTAAAAAAATTAAAATTATATTAATTCTTCATGTAATCTTGTGATACTTTTCAGAAATATAACACAATATTTTGCCAACACAAAATTATGATGCTTATCATGGTTTGTCAATGAGAAGATTATTTTTCTCCGACCTATCGTGCTACTTTCTAATCTCATTCCTTTATAATTATAATGTCAACAATTACATGATAGACATTAGTCAACCAGGGTCTATCCCTGCTGTGCATCTGTTCATAATAGTTTTTAATAATTCTTTGGTGTAACATATATTTTTTTCATAGATTTTTTGTGATTAATGTGATTCACCATGAGGTAAATTTCAAATTAATAAAAAAACAATGCTTTGTTTCTGCATTTCTAAACTATAATTTTGTTAATTTAGTTAGTATGACAAGTGTCAATAAATATTTTATTTGAAATATTTGATAAGATGAATTCTATTCAGTTAATATATATGTATCCGTACCTCCTATGTATTCATAATGTGCTGTGTAATGGCGAGGTGCATCTGCAGGAGTGGTACATTCTGTATCAATTCCTTGATATGGGTTATATTTTTCTTCAACCATTCCAAAGTCCTACAAGAAACAAATAATGGTAAATATTAGGTTGAAATTAAATAGTGATGTAATAATGGGATAATCCAAGTAATTTTTATAATATTATGCTCTGTAAAAATCTATATTAAAGTACTATGCTAAGTTTTATGTAAGTCCTTTCAATGCACCTAATATGCAACACAAAATTATAAAGTTATCCAAATGATAATGAGGTATGTTATGATGATCTAATACATTTTCATTTAAATATCAATGCATCTCATCACCCGATCATGCGATGAATCAAAACAAATGGTTTTTAGTCATGACCTTTCCATAGAGTCTAATTACTCAGTTTTATGTATCCACCAGATCATAGCTAAATCTTTAGAATGTTATTCCATTATTTTAATATCAGGCTGTGGAATTATTTTTTACCTGAGCATATTTTCCTGCAATGAGGTAAGGAAATCCACCTGCACAGCCCTGAGCATATTTAGTGCAGCTTATAACATCTTGTGGTGAAAAAACGGGTTGTTGCTCATTTTTAGTTAGTATCCTTATTCTAGCTTCCAGTGTAGCTGCAGAAGCAAATGCAAAGCAGCTGCCACATTGTTCTTGGTTTCTTGTGTGATAAAAAATAAGTTTAAGTATTTATAAAGTGAAAATTAACTTTGCTCATATGCTGCATAGCATCTTTGTAAAGCCATTTAATTAATTCTTATAGAAAATAGACTTAATATTGCCACATACTCTAGGCTATTAGGTGTAATATTTAATTTACGTTTGGCCAAAAAGAATTTTAACCAAATCATGTATCAACTTACCTAACCGGAGACACATAGTTTACTCCACTAACATTCCTCCAATCAAAACTTACAGGTAACTCCAATGCTTTCTGTTTCACCTCAGATGTAACTGGTGCTGGATCAGGGAATTTAAAATGAGACCTGTAATGGAAAATGGCTTGAAGAAATAGAACTTGACAGTACCATTTCATTCTTAATTTTAGATAAAAACTTATTTCCTTGTCTGAAATTTAATTACGATAAAGGGCTCAATAAATCACAAAAAATAATTATATTAATTTAAAAAAATTTATAACCACGTTTTGATACGGACCAAAAGTAATTAAATAATTTTTCCTATTCTTGTACAGATTTATAATTCTATACAGATTCATAACCACATAGAGATTGTCCCGGTAATTTGTGATTGTGAATTTTTTAAATATAAATTAAAATTTAAAACGATAAACGAGGGGTGCATGCTATAGATAATTGAAGCATGGATAGTTCACCTAAGCCTAAAAACTGTTGCGTGTATTTTATCTACAACAGAAACAACAACACTATCTACTGTTATCGAGAATGGGAGAAATTATTTCATACTTTTTATTCCGTTTTATGAAACTGTTTTTTTTTATTTTTGTGTTTATATAACTTTTCTCCTAGAGTTAGTCAATTTTCCGCGGAACGGGAAAACGATTTTCTTCCGGCGATACCCGGTGAGGTATCGGAAATAAAATCATATTCAATTCTTTCCACGATCTCTCAACTGCCGTGAAAATTCTCTCTTGGTTGCCGCAATGAGAAAGTTGACCCCTGTGAGGTGTGAACCCTCGGATCCCATATCGGAAGTACTACACGCTACCGCAGAACCAGCAGAACATCTGCCTAAAAAGTTAGTATCCTAAGTCCTGCAGTTCCCCTTCCACCTTGCAAGGAAAATAAATATTTATATATATATATATATATATATATGTTTGTTTGTATTGATTATTTTATATAATTACATGGTCATTCAGTACTGAGTTACTATTTAAGTACCAAGTCTCGAGCTCATGGGGAAGTTACTTTAAAATCAATTCCCAAAATTGACCCGAGGAGACAAACAAACAGGCATACAAGAAAGTAAGTTATTAAAAATGTGGTAAAACACTAAAAGGAAAGGCTGTCAGGAATCGAATGTTGGAGACGGAATGGTTGATGCCAAACACCTCTTAGATTCATATTTGAAGTTCGATATCTAGAATATATAATATACCACACCTGATAATTTGAAGTGCAGTTTCCCTTATTTCATAATTGAAGTATTAATGATTTAACGTATCTTCTTTTATTTGTGACTTTTAAATTAGTTTTCCCTTGAAGGGGTTTAACATACGTGTAAGCATTATATCGTAGCTAATAAGAATACCTACTTTTTGTCAATAGTCCACTCTTGCTAAAGTATCCATAGATATCCTAATAATTATATGGATTACTCCATCGCCGGACCCGCGGAATTTGTCGGCATTGACACGATCACGAGTTCCTTTGCATTCATATGATTCATTCTTAACATTCATATTCTAAGAAACAATCACAAGCGTAACTTAGTGGAAATACACCATTGTTGGAAAACCTGGAGTGAACGCAAAGTTTTTGATTCTCCAAGTTCTTGGACTTTTGATTCTGATAACTACTCCACACGGCGTGTTTATTAGGCTATGCAGAGAACGGTTCACGGACTCTTCAGTCTATCCAAATCAATAATGAGCTGCTTCAATGATAGCAAGTAAGAAAATCTTTTTATAACCCGCTATTAAAGTTACTTTTGTAAATACACTGCGGGTTTGAGTAAGATTTGTAGGGATACATCAGTTGTTTGGTTTCTCATTACTTTGCCCTCGTTTGTCTCGTTTTAACTTACGGAGAACCACCCATTTTCCTCAGGAAATTTTCAAAGGGTATGCCGTCGTGTTCCGTATATAGCTTAGCTTTCCAGGTTGTCCCAGCAGCGTTGATGTTCTTGACAAGTTCAGGATCTGCATGGTACACGACATCCTAATCATAAAATGACAATTGATTTTCTTTAGTATTAAAAATAACTTCAAAGGATCTACCAAAATTTTGTATTGTAATATTAAATCTAAATGTTCAATATTATGTAAAAATTATTTCGTGACCTCAACCAGAGGATTAAATAAAGAGCTCAAGAAAAATAATTATCGTAAGAGTGGCAGAAAGCGAACCTTATAGTTAGGGAAAGCGTTTCTCTTGGTGATCCTTGGGGTGCTCTGTTGGACCTTCTTTCCGTAGTAGCAAGCCCAGTTGCGTGCTAAAACGTCATGTGACCATCCAACTGATGTCCTATAGCAGTGGCTCACAGTGTTACCGTCAACTTCCTGAAATGATTAAATTTCCAACACTTATAAACTGCCTTTTTTGTTCATTAAACTCGAATAAATTATTGTATACAAGTCGGGTTTCTTGACTGAGAAGCACAAATTATTTTTCAAACTAAATAGATTTAAGAATGACAATTGGGATGTCATGAAAAGTTAAAACAATATATTACAAAAGTTATGGGTGATTTTTAAGCTTCAATATATTTAGTAAAATTTTATTTTTCATATGATGATCCCAAATTACGTTAGGTTATATTAACTTACTTCATAATCAAAGAAAGCGAAGTATTTTCGGTCATTCACTATTACTTCAAATCCCTCATCATAAATGAGGGTCCAAGTTCCTTGATTGCCATATTGATCTACAGCAATATTTGGATATTGTAGTTCGACCACAGCAAATATATCCGTGGTAACTGTAAAGGAATTATTCGTTGTCACCAAAGAAGGGTCATAAGAGTGGTCACGACAATATAAAGATGCATAGAAGTGGAGGGTTAGCTTATTAATCGTAAGTAACCATGGAATATTCCCTTGAAAAATTTAAACGTCTTAGTAAATAATAACTAAATCGCACTTGTAATTGAATAATTTAACTCTTGTGGAAATTATAATACTAGAAGTAGCTTTAGAAATATATATCCTTATACCATTTTTACTATATCTTTATGCCACTTGAGATAGTTTAAGAGTCTTTATGAAGTCACCTTTTAGTATGTTATCACAACTAATCAGTAATCATTGAATTTAAGAGCATGGTTTGTTCATCTTTTCTAAACTTATAGATTTAAAATATAGATTTTATTAATAAATTCATGCAGCTATTCAAAAATTGATTTTTATCACGATTTGAGATAAAACTTCAAATTATTTTTTTTCCTTAGAACAAACAATGGTGGAATTCAATATAAACTATCAATGTTGGTAATCATTAATTTTCCTTCTTTAGAATCATTAAATGAAAATAATTTATATTAATTTTTGTACGGAGCACAGTATTTTTTGTACTTACAAGAATCATCACAAGTGACCGAATTGCTTCCATTTCTAGGTCCTTCGTGTAGTTCCCATTTGCCTATTGTGTCTTCATATAGACAATGGACTGGGATGTCCGCCCACGCTGTGTGGATGCTGATTAAGCTCAGCACCCCCACTAAGAAAGAGGCTAATGTGTTACGATCCATGTCGGAAGCTGCACTGAACAGTTTTTTCGCGAGCCTTTTTTATAGAAAATCATGAAACGCTGGTATCAGTTAGAATATTAAATTAGGTCACATGTTGAAAATAAGTCTCCCTATAGGAGGATATTTGCGGCTTAAGGATTTTCCCAACCAAATTTTCGCAACATCAAGTATTGTAACTTCTGCATCTTATCTTTTTTTCACTTATGGGATGATTGTTGTTTTCTTCTGATAATGAATGTATTAATTGCACATTTATCTGTAAGGTAATCGCTTTCAGTGTTGAAATTTTGAAGTGACATCTGTAACAATTGATAAACGGCCTCAAGATAACCGATATATAAGCTTGGGTTTCTTGAATTCAATAGAAATAGTCTGTACGGACAACCATTGTTTACATTTAAGTAGGAGGGACTTAAATACTCGTAAAGGGTTAGTGTTTTAGGTCTTATTCCGACCATTTTTCACTAGAGTGTTTATTCACATCTTTCCTATTACGAATTCAAAGCGGAAAGAGTTAATTTTGATGATTTTCATTAGGACCTTGGTTTATGTCTTTAATTATTATTTGCATTATCTTGAATGAAACTCTCAAATCTTATGTTTTTAACGATTTCAATGATATATATAAAAAAGTTGTATCAAAAAGCAAGAATACAATTCTATATAGACACCATATTGTTATATTGAATTAAAAAAATAATAATCTTACTTTTTAAAAATAAGTCAATATATGCGCGGGGCGGGGAAATGAATCAAAGCGTTTTAAAAATGTTATTTTGGTTCATTTGACGGCCTTGAAGTCTTAGTAATATCTTGCCACTTGGACTCGTGGTACTGTAATAACCACGCCTTTAAAAGGATGGTGAATTTACTTAAAATCAGAAGTTAAAAACATCTCGGAGCATTACACACTAGGTGATTTATCAATATCTCTCTTCTTTCCACTTGATCCAAATCCCTGGCTCTTCTAGACGTCTTCAATATTCTAGTCGTTAAAATGGTAGTGAGTAAAAAAATTATTTGGGAATATGACGTTCAGAGTCAGAGATGTTCATATGACGTTCAGAGATGTTCATTTATAAAATTTGGCAGAGATCGTTAAAAGGCCTTGCCAAATGACCTAATATTCCACTATCATCAAGGATAGGTTTTACTGGCGGTTTTATAATTATGTTTTTAAAAATATAAACACAATCACTGAAAATGTAAGAGCATCCTACTGTCACAAGAGAAGTGGTGAAGGGAATTCTGTGTATTGAGTATTTAAGCGAGTTTATTAAATTCAAAAGGTGTAAACTAGTGAGAACAATATTAGTCTAGTATTTTTTGGATGTCTTTGGCTCAACGATGTACAAAATTTACCTCCATTTTTCAGTTCTTCTCCGAATTTTCCCTGTGGATGGAATCGTAGCATAGTATTTTTGCTTTATAGGGTGCTTCGACGGCTATGGTCATTTCGCACCTCTTCAACTCATTGAAAAAACCCATCT
>WURS02467091.1:0-13246 GCA_011762765.2 Rhinocypha anisoptera | reverse complement strand
CACTTATTCCTTTATGCAACCCATGACAAGAGGCCTCTCCCGTTCGGGGAGGAGGGAGGCAGCGAATGGGACGACGCAACTTTGTGTACTTTTCCCCGCTCCACCAAACCCCTCCTACCTCCCATCCCTCCTCGTCCATATTCTTTATCCTCTTCCCTCCTCTCTTTCTCTCTCTCTCTGTCTCTCTCTCTCTCCGTTCCAGCATCCCCTCCTCTTCCTATCGAACCCGATTACCTATTCACTTCTTTCCCCAGCCATCGGACGAGAGCTTTTGAGAGCCTCGATAGAGGGAGCTGTTATCCTTTGTGTGCATGTATAAAGTTTCGGTAAGATGAGTAGGGATGGTCTTGGGAGTGCCCTTAAGCAGCCATTCGTGCTGCGGAAGCTGTCTCAATCCCCCCCCGCCGCGCCAGTGAAAAAAGTATTGATGTGTCCAGATTTACGTCGTGCTTCCTCCTTCGTCTTCAGAATCAAGAACAAGACCCCAAAACTGCAGGCCAAACAAGCCCATGGCATGCAATGTCTTTCACTCACTATCGTGCAGGCTGTAAAATATAAGAGAAGAATCCTGTCCTTCAATTTCTTCTACTCCTTTGATGTCTTTTGTTGACAAACTTTTTTATCCCGAAATGTTTCTTTTCCTGCCGGCCCATTTCATGTTTTCGGCAGCACTTCTCTAGCATTGTAGTAATTGTTTTCATTTGATATGACTGTCGTGTATTATCCTTACGCCTAGTACCATTCGTATAATGATACTAATACAAATTGAGAGAGGGTTTTGGCGTGCTGGGATAAGGTAGTGGAATCCGAAAAAGGCGGGAAAAGTGAACACTGAAGAAAATGTTGGAACGTTTTTAGAAATGAAAAGTATTGGGCAAAGGAAAAGTATTAGATAACATGGATGGAAACCGAAAATGCATGTATGTTAACGTCCATCAATAGGTGAAAATAGGGCGTTCGGTAATCTATGATCATTAATCTAGCATTTGTAACGTCTGGCCTATTGTCGTGATGATGTGTGCCATTGTTGTTAATGTGGAGTGGAATTTCGGATAACTGATTGTTGAAAAGTAATTGATTGGTGTTTATGTAAGGAGAAGATATGGAATTTTGGAAACTAATAGCGGGGACTGTCGAGTGCGGAGTGGGAGAGTGTAAAGTGAGAAACGAGAGAATAAAGGCGTAAATTTGAAAGTGTTCTGTGATTTTTTTTACTCCCGTGGAGCATAATGGTAAAATTAAATCTGACGTTAAACATGACTTTTAGATCATAAATCGAAAATGAATGAAAATTATATTTGACCCTCAGATTCTGTGCACTAATTTTAGTGTCTCTTAAGAATAATATATTTCTTTATAATTACTTCTGCGCATTTTTCACATTTATCTTGAAGTCGTTAACCTTAAATTTTCTGCTATGCATTCAAATGATCTTTTGCTTTGAAACATTAAAAAAATTGAATCCTCATTTATACTCCTCAAATAGCATTATTTTACGTATACTGCTAAATTTTATCCCAAAATCAGCAATAAAGTAAACTACACTATTCCATATAATATAAAATTGCTACAAACTAATGTTAACAATAGAAGAAAATTCGTTTGTCTCACGTTTTCAACTATACTAAACAATCTAAGCTCTCTTAGTAGACGTATCTATATCAAAATATCTATTTATTCTAAATCCATTGGGCCTAGTCGAGAGAATAAAAATATTATTTGTTTTTATCCTTGTTTTAGCATAAAAATACTATCTGGAAATTGAGTCAATGACCACTGATTAATCCACTAAGTCAATGATGTTTTTTATCTTCAAATAATTCAACTCCGGCCACATAAGGGTTCGTTTCACTGATGTCATCAACCCAAAAATATTTTTACTCCGGTGACTTTAACGCTAGATTGAAAGAGGGAAAGATGTCTCCCAAATCCGTAATTCAGGTTTTTACTAGGTATCTCTTTATATAAGATTTATGTGGAAAATAGATATTTGCATAGCAATCATTGCTCTGTAAATTTATATAAAATTCTCAATTTGCAATCATCTTAGATTCAAGGAGGGGTATAGTTAGGACAATGGACGGGGCTGGACAGAAGGAAAAAGGCGGGTTGTATCAACTACCTCCTAAATACTTCCGCTGTGTTAAATTCCCTTCTAGTTCTTCTGCTAGAAGTGCTTTAAGAAGTCTTAACAAAAGTTCCTTCTTGTCTCCTTACAACGCGTCTATTCAAGTTCAAATTCGATCATGCTGCTAGTTTAAGGACCTGCTAGATACTGTCTCATCATTGAAAGTTGGTTCCCCATCACACGTTATGCTCGATAAATTTTCGCCACAGCACTCGAACTTCAGAATTGCAAAGAGCATTTCTTAGTGTTTGTTCCCTTCTTCCCTTAACTTTGCCAAGCTACTGCATTGCTCGTCTTCCACGCCTTATTTTCTCGTTGGCCATCCTTTTCCCTTCCTGTCTCTCAGAAGGATACTTTCCCAAAGTTCAATCAACCGGGCTGCGGAAAAAAACACCAAAAAAATGAAGAATATCCTCTGAACTCAAATCTCTTTCAAAATAGAATAATTTTTTTCTTCTCAATCCATGATACTCTAAGCATCCTTTCATATGCCCACCTCTCGGATGCGTTAGTTCTTCTTCGGTCTTCCTTCTCGATTTTTTCGATCATTCTGTGCCTATATCACTGGGAACACTAGGGTTTTCAGCAGCCTCAGTTTGTTGTGTTTATGTAGAGCACGGTTTTTCCACATGACATCCAAATTTAATAGTCTCTTGCTAGCACGTCTTAGACATATTTCTTCTGTTGACCTCCCATGCTTTCTTACCAAGAATTCCAGAAGAATAAAGCTGTCCACTTTTTCATACTCAGACAGTGGTTGTACTGTCTACTCGCTCGTAAATAAGAAATGTTATGATATTATAAATGATAGAATCGGAGAGTTGCACAATGCATAACCTAAAACTCGTAAAATGGACGAGTTACGATAAGAAGAATTAGTCCATTTATTCCATCTTCCTAATATGTCTCTGGACGAGAGAGCATGAGAATCTATGCTGCTGGTTCATTGACCAAGATAATTGATATTTAGAATGGACCAAATAAAAAACTTCAACTTTCCACCTATCTCTTTAGTTTGTGAAATGTACTCATAGAGGGTCTAAACGTAGAACTGTTAAAGACGTTAAAGCTTTATGTAAAAATCTTTAATTCTTTTCCCAAATCTATGAAATAGTTTCTAAATACTAAGTAACACCAGGACTAATGGCAATTGCAAACTCAATGTATACAAATTAAAGACCGTATAAAGTTGAAAGAATTTGTTCTAAAATAAAATCAATAACATTAAACATGACTGTTGGTTTAAGTCGATCATTTAGTCGAACCGCGAACAATTCATCTCAGATAAAACATAATGTTTTTATATTATATTGCTCCACTACATTATCATAAAAAAGGGTAGAAAAATATGTTCCCAAAAACCTGTACCGTAGTACAGCTTAGCAAAAGTTTTCGATATGACTCACAAAAAAGAAAATAGCCAATGGGAAATTGTATATATAGTGTTTAAATTCTAGTGAATTAAAATATTAATATACTATATTTCAGTTTAAATATTTTTTATATAATGGATAGAAATAATCACCTCTATATTAGCATATCCTTTTTGTAAACTTCCATCTTACTATTTTACAGATGGGGAAATCAAAACAATATTTTGACTAATGCTGTTAGGCTTTATTTAAATATTCTAATACTATTTTTCTTGCAGAGTAAGACATTTATTACGATCTTTCAAATGCCCTTCTTTTCTGAAGATGAATCGAAGTGCCCATTTTTATTGGCATGATTTGAAATAATTAATTTCAAATAAAAAGTCGTTAATTTCAAGTCAAACAATTCGAAAGGAATTCATCCTTACATTAGATTAGGAATTGTAACCAATTCAATAAAATTCGATATTTGGTACTTATTTTCACACGTTTCAATTTTATTTTTAGTTACAATCTCTTTACAATCTAAATTAATTAAAAATGAAACGCTCACCTTACCACATAATCTATAATAATGGTATTCATTTTAATTATTCAAGTTGAGTGATTCTCTGATTAAAATTATTTAGCTATAACTTCTAAAATAAGTTTAATTATAAAATTCTATATTCTTACTCCGCAGTTGGTGCTCCGTTCGACTCAATAATTTTAGAAGACACAAAAAATTAATGCACAAACTTTTAATTTAAAGTCTTCAACTCCATGAGAGAACAAATTCCTTAATAACTAAAAGAGTTCGATGAGCCTACTGAATTCAATTTTCGCTCCACAATTACAACACCGCTAGTTACGTGTCTCCGTATACTGGAGGCAGGTGGCGGTAAAGACGGTAACCAGTAAGTGCTGCCGCAACGGAGAAATGTAGAACAACTCTCATGTCAGATTACATTACTCGTAAGGAAATAAATTGTTCTATATTGTTTAACTTTTAGCATAAAAAATATATATCGCGTGAATATTGTTATATTGTGAAGTTGTGTACTATTTTAATTAATAAGTATTCATTATGGGAGTTGTTTCTTCAGTATAATACATTATTTCCTGCAATAGTGTGTCCACCTGTCCGCCATTTCGGGAAACACTATTAGGTAAAGAATCTTGGAGATTTCAACGGGAGGAGTTGGCCTTTGCTTAGTGAAAGTTCGTAGGCGAGTAACAATCTTTTAAAGTAATGCTCACTCGAGTGGTGCAAGGGTGAGAGGTGGTTCCGCATTCTTCTTGTTTTTGGGAGATGCTGTGATTGAGCTGTTGACAACAAGTGTTGACGTTGCACACAGCAGACTCGCCTACTCCTTTGTATGCTAGTGGTACCCCTTCGAAATATTTCCAGTGCATTATTAATCTCATCGACAGAGAGCTTCGATTTGTTTATATGGATGACATTTGTTAAAGTTCGACAAAAGTACACGTAGTTCCGTCATTCAGAATGGGTTCCAAAGTGGAATATGTGGAGGCCCATCAGATGTATGCTACTAATTATGTTCGTAACTCTAAAGCGATTGGAGTTTTGTGGGGAATATTTTCCATATGCTATGCCATCATCAGCGTAGTGGCTCTTGTCACTCCCGAATGGATTGGAGATACCGGATACACTTACGGAGGTACTCTGCAGCTTCAAACACAGCAGCCAGGAAGGTTTGGGCTTTGGACCTATTGCTCCTTTTCTTCCGGCAAGAGCTCAGGTACAGGAGAAACACAATTTCATTTTCTATAAGTTTAAAATTCTTTTTATAGTATGGTGAGATAATAATATGGACTTCAATATATGATGAGTGTTACTGCGAACTCCAAATCTATTCGCCCCATAAAAATAAAGTTTGTTCGGAGAATTTTGCCTGGTATTGTGTTCTTGCATTTCACAACTATCATTTTGTCTGATCGCTCATTGTGTCACTTGATTAAATTTTTCATGCAAATACAATGAAAATGATTGTTATTCAATTGTCTTTTTTTTGCCGGTCATAGTTGTTGATTGCGAGTATGTTCCACTAATGATTTTTAGAAATAATTTTAAATTTATGGCTTTTTTATATTTTTTGCAATGTCTGTAGAATTACACTTAGAAAATGAACTCATATTGAAGGTATTTTGCATTTGAATAAAGTAGCACTTATAATGGCATTTACTTATGTGTTCTAAATATCCTTAACTCTATGCTGCATACTAATTCTCACCTTGCATCAACTTACAGTTGCTGCTGGGTTAATCGAGGAAGAGGAGTGTAAAGGAACAATATCAGATGTAATCTCTTCGTCATCCTCATCTTCGGATGTGCCACCGCTTCCCGCGGCATTCAAAGCTGCAACCATTCTAGTTGCAGTGTCAGTGCTACTAGCCCTCATCACACTGGTGGCTTTTCTCCTATTTTTCTTCATTTCTCCACCCAGTGTCTTCAGGTCTTGTGCTTGGATGCAACTTCTGTCTGGTGAGTAAATTAAAATTAAAACCAACTGTTAGTAATTAGAGTCATTTCTGCCTGGATTTCACTGGATATTTTCAATCGAGACAATACATTAGTTATCAAATGAGAGATGAAAGAACAGTAGGTTTTTAGGTAATTTAATAGTTTTGCAATAGAAGTGTAGGTTTAAGAGTATATTATATGTATTATTGGCTCCCAGTTTCACAATTACTTCATTGGCATTTAAAGCTATCAAAAAAATGTAATGGCAACTAATGGAAACTATTGCACTTGAAGGTTTTATCCTTAATATCTATTATTAATTTTTAAATATTGCAGTTCCTTCTTAAATGGATTCCCTATCTTAATGCTGAGAACTTCTTCACAATTCCTCTTCGTGTGAGTGTATTGCTTTCAATAAGAACATTGTCAATTGATAATTACTTACTCATTAGGTGATTTTTTATAATAATTGCCTAATTTTTACATAACTATTTTGCATTACCTGACATGAATGGTCCTCCACTTTGTTTCATATAATTTATCTGATGGAACTTATTGGTAAAATCTTTCCACCTTAAATTTTTCCCCAAGGGCATTGGATCAAGATCGAATTTTGAAACCTGGGTCATTCTTTCAATGGATTAATGATTAATGCTACAGTTAAAAAACAAATTGACCACTTATAACTTTGAAATTATTTCAAAGAATATAAGATTGTCACCAATTTGTCTAATCAGTTATGTATTTAGGCTCTGAAGTTAATTTTTATCTGTTAATATTTAGCTAAAAATCGAACTGCTATCCCCACCCAATCTGTGAAGATTTTAATGTGGTTTAGTATTATGTATAAGAAAAATAATTGTGTGCGTTATAAAGGACACTATCCATAGGAGTAATGAGTTAGATTCAGGAACCAAACCAGCAAAAGGTTTTCGAATGTTATACTTTATGTTGTGTTAGTTTTGTGAATACCAGCTGTGTTGAGAGTGTAGTTCATCCTATTTTTAATCACTTATGTGCCCTATCCCTTGTACTGTCTGGTTAAATTTTTATCGGAGGCATTGGAGAAATAAACCAATTTCTTTTTGTTGAAGTTCTCTATTACAGTCTATGCTGTGACTAGTTATCTAAGGATGTAAACTTGTATAAGTATCAAGTAAAGCCATTTATTATATGTATGTCACTTATTATAATGTCTAACAACTATTATAATATTATAATCTCTTAGTGACACATCAGCCATCCTAACCCAGAGAGGTGCAGTAAAAAATATATTTATTCAGTGTGAAGCTGACGGAATTTTACTGGGCAATTGGAAGTCCCATCTGCAATTAGGCTAATGAATTCCATATGTGGGTAATAAAGTCGTGAAATTCGTTTGCATGGTAAAAAAAAATTTATTCCTATATTATTAGCTTCATGATATAAATTATTTTTTAATTAAATGCATTATATATTATGTTCACAACTTTAAAGAATCTATTGCTGTAATGGAATTGTGTGTTTGAGAATACCTTGTGGGCCTTTTCCATGATATAAATAAACCCCTTTGTTTGATAATCTGAATTGCTCAATGATGATAATTTCTATAAAAAACAAGAATGAGTCATTTTTCTTTGGATTTCAAGATACAGCATGTATGTGTATAACATTTTTATAGATAGGAATATAAACTGAATACAGCATACATTGTGTGGGTGTTTTTAACTTTTGCAAACGTTAATTGAAAGTGTTTTTGATTTTTTAGTTTTTGCACAACTAAAACAATTTTAGGATGAATATAGCGATATATACTGTTTGCACAAATTAACTATTTCTGTCATTCATGACTAAACGTATCTCTAAGAGGGAAAGTTAATTGTTGAAAGTTCCACTTTCATCATAAATATTTATGGCCGGATGTATTAGGTACAGGTTAAAATTCAGAAAGCAGACTTGAAAGTCATTCAGTGAATCGCGTCGTTCAAAAAAATCCGTTGCTTAAAATTAATCCAAATATTGGGCACGTAAAATCAAGGAAGATCTTCAGGATACTTTGAATTGGAATTATAAAATATCCCTTTTTGTTCAGTCAAGAAGTTGGATGGAAAACTGATTTCTCTGAGTAGATGGAGGTTTCCACCTGAGATTTGGGAGCATACATCTGTGGTTCAAATCACAGTCAATACTTTTCTTGGAAAAAAAATCAGCAGAAGCATAGAAATCGAATAGAAAATTTTTATATAAAAATTGGCAAGATATAAAAAGGATGTGACTTTGATTGGATCCATTTGATATTGTGTCCATTGGATGTTTAAGTCACCGTCATAAAGTTCCTATTGTTTTTCTACCGGATACGCCAACTTGGTGCGCTCCTTGGATCGGAATTACGTGCTTAGTTAGAGAAGAAATTTCATCGTGAAGAGGAACCCAGTTAGGCTTGCCATTTGCCATAGCTTTGGCATTGGTTAGATAATAGTAGCCACCCCCATAGTCACCCATTGCTGCCATTTAGAAAATCCGTAAAGCACGAGGAACTTGTACGTAGCAATTTCTCGCCTTCGGAGGAAAAAATTGGCAGATTAGTGACGCGTGAACATCACTCGCAATTAGTGAAAGTTGTGAGGAGGAAGTGAGAGAAAGAGAGGAGAGGCGTCCTCGCGTCGGTGACTATCATGGAAATTAGCTTCCTTGGCACGCGGGCGCAGGTGTGATACGGCTCGCTTAAACTCCGGGACCCGAGTCAAGGCCTAGGACAAACCCATTGTAAATGTCGTTTTATCACCGACTGCCGTATTTGCCTGCGGGGAGGCGCGCCCACTTTGTGACTCAGAGCCCCGGCTGAAAAGCACTGCCAAGGGGCAGCCTCGCAATTTCTACTTTTCCGACTATTGGAGAGCCCTGACGGGAAGCGGAACCATTGACTCTTTGGTGTTTTCCTGTTGGATCTTCTGGGTGAATATCGCCCAGGTCTTCCGATGTCAGATCCTTTATTTGCAGTGAACTGTTCATGAACGATTTCCTCACCTTTTTCAGTATTCGAAATGTTTGGGCCAACGAGAACGTGACCCGGCGAAAGATAGGAGAGATTTTTTTCTCTCGAGCGGAGGCCCTTGGGACTTCCGGGA
The DNA here is from genome assembly GCA_011762765.2 of Rhinocypha anisoptera. Classification (NCBI taxonomy): domain Eukaryota; kingdom Metazoa; phylum Arthropoda; class Insecta; order Odonata; family Chlorocyphidae; genus Rhinocypha; species Rhinocypha anisoptera. The sequence continues at coordinate 4,174 of WURS02467091.1, read as the reverse complement.
GCGAAGGGCCAATCAGAAGTGCGCCCCGCCCTCATTATTGTTATGCTCAACTCGGATTCAGGAATGGTGCGTGCAGTGAATGAAATGAGGAACGCAAGGATTAAACGGATTTGAGCATCAACATTGAGAGCAGTTAAAAGTAGTGCGATAAACTGTAAAGTTAAAAGTGTAATTAATTTTATCACTTGCAGTTAATTTTCACTCCAGCACCTATTGAGGTCAAAGACGAATCTTTAGTTGGTTAAGGCACTTGAATAATAAAGGGGATCACGATTAAAGCGTGCATGTGTGATGCAATTATAAGATACCCTAGGGGTATAGGTCGGTCTCTGTACAGGAGGATCGGGCACAATTCCCGTTTACGCCCCTGGGCACCTCCAGCGGAACTGAAGTTGAGTGAACCTTGCGGGTGCAAGACCTTCCTGGGAAACCTCATGTGGGCAAGGGAAAGGGAATGCCCCCCTCAGTCCAGACTAGTGAATTTTCGCACGCCGTTGCCATAGTAATCGGTGAATTCTACTGCCACCTATCAAACCAACCTTCCAGTTTGACGTTTGGTGTGTAATATTAGACGAATAGTTTGGACTTTCTGGGGGGTACCTTGGGGTTAAGGCAATCGGAAAAAATACTAAATAACACATTTAATTTGGTGAACAAGTCGTGGTTTGAAAATGTTTGAGTGGTCTACTTCACTGTTAATTTGTTGTGGCTTAAAGATACACCGTCTAAGCATTAAAATTGAAATTCAGTAATTGTACACCGATGTTATTCAGGCGTTTTTGTCAAATTTATTTATTGTTAGTAATTATAAAATAGCCAATGGCCGGTACATTGAATCGTAAATTGATTGTCTATGTTTTCCATTTTAAGTTCCAGGGTGGTAGAATTAATTCTAAATATTAATGTTCTTCAGTGTAATTTAAGTTTTGTAATTGTAAAGTGTTATTTAAGAATTTGTGTCGTTAGTGAATGTAGTATTCCTATTTCATATCTTATTAATTGCTTCACTCATTATTTTCATTCATTTAAAGTTGAGATCGGCTTGTTAGTTGACGACAGACCTCACTCAGTACTAAGTAACACGGCGTGTGACATTTGGACATCAAGAGTGAAGGCTTCCGCTTCCTTTCTTTGCGACGGTTGTCTTTCTCCTGGAATAACTTGTATACAAGGCAACATATATCCTTTCTGCTGTGTTTACAAGGAATTGTTCGAAGACGTGGACTCGATTTAAACATCCATCCATCCGACCAGTCGCCCCACTGAACTGCCTCGCCTTCGCAGTCACTTTTTTCACAATCGATATAATAAAGGGCCGATTATTGTAAATGCCCTAACGCCCTTCTCCCCATCAGGTGAACCTCCATCTAATCTAAGCCCTAATTTAATTTTAAAAGCAATTAATGTATACCTTAGAGACATCGAGGACGGTCTAGATGTGGTTAAAACGTGACACGACAGCATCTCATCTCAATTGTAAATTCTTTACATTCTAATTTCTCGTTTCGATATTCATTTTCTCCCCGGTTTTATTCTAGTTGAAGTAGGTTCACGTTGTCCTACTCAAAACGACTTAACCGGTCGTATACGGGTTCTTTCCGTGTCGTCTTTCTCTCAAGAAAATTAATTTTCTCTACGGTAACATAGATGTTGTTTCTCCTCTTTTTAGTTTCAAATACGTCCACTGAGTTTGCATATTCCTTATTGGTCGTACTTCAAATCATTAGCGCCACAATTGTTTATTTCTCGTAGGAATTTTTTGGTAATGCTCACCAGGTTAGGCTCTTATCATGCCAAAGGTGTTTACCGCCGTAATAATAGATTTGAAATATTTCATTCGAATAAACCATTCACTGCCTACAAGTGGAATTGTTTGTGTATAAGTTAAGTTTCATGGTATTCGTGAATTTCCTTGCTCAATGATTTCACACTCCTGCGTTCTCGGCAAAATGAAAGGATTGGAAAGTGAATATAACTACGTCAATATATTTTGGTATGTGCCCCCCACCTCTCGGAGCCAGTCAGTAATTTATTTTTATTTGGTTCGAGTAGAGAAGGCTTTCGAAACGTCTTTATTGCCCCAGAAAATAAGAATTGTCAAAAACTCCTACAAGGACGGGACTTTGTCTACTGAAAGACGCGGAAACAAAAACGTCTGGCATCCAGAATGCGTGGGCGAACTTCATTTTTTTTCCAAGGACGCATTAAATTTACTGTTGTTTCACTTTATTGCTTTTATTTGCCAAATCCCTAACTCTTTGACTGTAAATATATTTGGACTTTTGGAATTCATTCATTCATTCATTAGAACCTAACGAATAATTTTGATGAATGCCGTGATCTGTTGAAAACGTAGGAATTCCAAATTATGTACATGGTATTAGAATAAATTGGGGCATTTCGATGTAGAATCATCTATTTCCAATTGTGGCGGAACTCAATTTCCTGATTTCCATCGCTTGTCGTAATTCAAGACAAGTTACTTAATCATTCCCGAATGACCGTTTGGGATGACGTAGTCATTTTTGTTTGCTTTTATTTGGCAATATTTTTTCGTCTAGGCAATTAGGTTCAAAATAAAGATTAATGCATTGTTTTAATGTTCTTCCCTCCTTTCCGTTGCTTACGAAACTCATAAAATCGTTGTCGGTGAATTTCGGTCAAAATGTTTCGTGGGATCGGCCGCAGAGTTGAGCAAGTTCTCGTGAGAGGCGTTTCCTTTACACCGTCCAATTGAGTGCACATAGTTGCTGCCCGTAAGCATTATTCTTTCATCCAATTTAGTATTGAATATCCGGAATTCTCAGAACACTAACAGGGTCCCAAAAAATGCGAAATTTCTTCGCAGCAGCGAAAAGGGAGGTTCAAAATGGGAAGTCACATCTCAGCCTGTCGATGACATGCCGTAACAACGGCCACTCAAATTGCAGCTGCAGGAATAAGCGCGCGCTCGAATCACACCATAAAGGAACAAAGAAGAGAATGCTTTAATATTCGATTGTACATATTTTTTCTGCACGGGCTGCAGAAGTAGTCGAATATTTATTGAGAAACTTTCATTCCATCTCTCGAAATATTGCGTCTAATACAAGTGATATTATCGATTTTTTGTGCATGGCACCATATAGGGGAAAGCCAAAGGTTTTGGATTCCTAATGCACATGGTTGGGCTATGGGATTTTCTGCATACCAGAAACTTCATGAGAAACCAAGCACTCCGCGTAAGTGAAAACTCCGCATCGATGTCGCATAATATGAATCTTGCCTGAAGCCGGTTGCTTATAATAAGCCCGTGATTCCCCTTGTTATTCCTGCCTGGCAAAGAAGTCATTCCCGATAAGGACGCTTAAAAATCGTATAAATATACGATAGGCCAATTTTTTTCTACCCTGTAGGCTAATCTTGATTTAACGACCTGGTTCTCGTAGAGATTTGGAGCAGGAGACATGACATATGGCCGCACGCAGTTCGCTCAACGAAAATATAACTTATATAAAACTGCATAGTATTTTGTTTTACCCAATAGAAATTTTCATATGATTTCAGTGGGTCTTAAATGACCTTAGCCGTCGCCATGACCCATAAACAAAAATACTATTACCTATTATATTCTCAGGGTAAAAATACCTCTGGAAAGTCATCGAGTACACAAGTCTTGCTCATATCAACTCATCCAAATGAAAGATTTGGCAGAAGCTACATACCTGATAACGTCTGGTGATGAGCTACCGTCATATTACGAATATAGAATTGGGAAAAAGCTCCTGAAGGTAGAGTAATGATTGGCCCCCAGACCACCAGTCATTTCACTCGGGATTAAAAAACATGTTTGAATGAAAACAATGTTGGAAATGTAAAAGTGTTGGTCATTCTCGAGAAATGCACCCTGCCCCTTACACACACACAAACCGCAAATACCTGTGGTTCCTAACGAGAAAATAAAATCCTAATCGGACACTAACAGGCCTGCACCCGACCAATGAAAATTCTCCGTTTTCATAATACTGTTATACAATCGATCAAAGGCCGTAACTTAGAAATACGAACACTGCCCAAATAGCGAAAAAGACTTGATAATTAGAGCCTGGCCTGATCCCAAAGAAAAATGAAATAAGACGATGGACTGACATCAAAGAGGAATCATGGTGGGGAGTTTTTAACTGGCATATGACAA
>WURS02467080.1:0-13247 GCA_011762765.2 Rhinocypha anisoptera | reverse complement strand
ACGCCTGTCGCCTACCCTTCGCAGGTGTTCCTTTGGATTTAGACAGGCTAACGCTCCGTAGTGGACGGACGGCGCCCAGCCACTTTCCAAATGGCCGTCGGGGCGGGACACGAAATGGGGGAGGGATGGTAAGTGACGGTGAGGAGTGGGATACAGGATCCAGAGCCAGGTACACCTGTCCAGGCCAAAATTTATTCACAAGTCCTTTGATAAAATATACAACTGGCATGCCTTGCCTCGTTAATTAGCGAGCGATTTATATTAAATTCGTTTAAATCCAGCCGTGTGAAAAGTGCGAAAGCGACGATTCGCAGGAGCCACATTGCCACCCACCTGAGCCAGGTAACTCCATGTGTCCCATTAACTTACTTTATGAAATGATAATTCAATTTAGAGTCAGGAACAGGTTTCCGTTACATATTATTTCCCGCCGTCATTCACTGTATGCAAGGGGCCAACGGACTTTTATATGTCCTTATATTGGACATTAAACAGACTTATAAAATTTTAAGTTACGTCTCACGAAACCCCTGTGTAAAAGAGTAGTTCAATTAAATGACAGAAGAAATTGTCTAAACGGAAAAATATCCACTATAATACAGGGTTCAGATAACCAAGTTTATATATCACTCGTAACCGATGATGAGGTTTTATCCTTGTGTGCAAGACGGATACATTAATTATCATTTTACGTTTGATGGCACTTGTTATTCATATTCAGGTATATCTAAGTCTGTACTTTTTCGAAATACGCTCATAGTTAAAGCAAAAATCATTTATAAGTATTGTCCCTTCATTCAGGATGTAATTAGCCCGTGACCTTTTTTCTAAAAAAATAAAAATACACAATTGTTACACAGTACAATATAACTTAATAGCCATTAATCGCCAATATTGAAATATTTATCGAATGTATATTATTTCGTTTAATCGAATTATTTGCAGTCAAAATAAGCGACTGCTCTATGATATTATTCTGTTTTAATCCTGTTAGGTTATAACAATCAGCAATAAAATATTTATTTGGTTTATTTTTGAAGGAATATTAAACACTCCTAATTTGTTAAATATTTTCTACACAAATTAATCTTTTGTGTCCTCGTAAATTAGATGCTAAATAATTCCTTTAAAAAATGTAGCGGACAGGAATAAAAATTCTTATCAAGTCCAGATTATTTATACTGTAAATGAAAGTCCGCAAAACTGAGTTCAATGGTATCAGACTCAAAATTATGGATCATCATGGTGAAGAAATAAAACAAACTTTGTGCCACCATAAATTTAATTTAAAGAAATTTACAGTAGTCGACATCATAAGGCACTTGGTGATGTCGACTGTTCAAAGAAACCAATCATTTTAATCATATTTGCGGACGTAAAAAATTATGTTGTGTTTCTTCCACATAACTATTTTCTTGCTGTTTATTTGAAAAATTAAACGCTTGGCATTGATAGATACTGTAATTTTGTTTTTCACGTGAGGTTCACGTTTAAGTTTTCGTTAGCGACACAACTCATATTATTCATTGAGCTATTATTAGTGTGAATTAATCTATGTCATAAATATAAAATTCAGAGAAGAGGAGATATCATGAAATTAACTTTCCTAATATAGATTCCTTTCTTCTTAGAGTACATAAAATTATGAGAAAAATATGAAAACTCCAGATAGAAAATTATATAATACTCCTTTTAAAACAGTTTTTTCTCTGTATTTTAAATTATAAATTTTAATTCTGTTGTTTCATTTATTCATGATTTTTTAATAAAAACATTTGTTTATCATAAAAGCACATGTAAATAATTTTATAAAAAAAATATTCCCGGATGTAAAAAATTAGTCAAAAATTATAACATTTCTTACAAAACATATAACATTATAACAGAGTATGATGATTAATTTTTCAATTTCTTATTCGTAATTATACAGTGTTTACATAGAATGTTAAAAGGATGCATTAATAATTCTAAAAACACTTTCTCTATTCCGATTTTTCTTATATTTTTATTCATCTAAGCCTGAAAATTAATTCGCTTCTCTTTACCCTTCCAAAGCACCGACAAGGTTTTTCTTAAAGAGAGATTTTCTCCATCCCCTATCCCTATTTCTCCACCTTCTAACCTAGTATCAATTTCCATATTCAATTCCATTTCTTAAATGACATCTCCCACCCTCATACTCTCTCTTTTGCCGTCACATTCTACCCTACACACCCCACTTACGTTTCCCAGTTTCCATTTACATATGTAAATGCATTCACTACCTTTAATCACGCCATCTCATTTGGCCTCTGGTGCTCCTCCAAAGCACTCTAGGTGCTGTGTCTTCTCTCAAGCAACAATCTGCCCAAAAATGTAAATTTGAAAAAGAATTATTTTGTTCAATCACAACGCACCAGATACTTGGGCATATACTCAATAAAACAAAAAACTTTGCCGTTCCCTCCCCCTCGAAATTCTCCGAGTTCAATTGATAATTCAATTTTTGTGTAATGGGTGATACACTAATTATAACCAAGGTTTATAATTCAAGTGATAGACGGTAATTCGAGAAACACGATAATTTTATAATTTAATACCTCAAAGTGACATGGAAATAATACGATTACGAAAATTTTAATAATAAAATGCCAGCCTGTGTCCCAAAAAGGAACCAACATTAAAATTTCAAAAGGAAACCCAAAATCGTTTTCTTTTCAGACAACTTCATGAAATAAGTATTAACCTTTTTTTCATTTGGTAGCAATTCACAGCTATATATGTAACTTTATATATATGTTTATGTAACTATATATTAAAATATTACACTTTGTGAATTATATGAATTCTTGATTATTAGATTTTTCCCTGGTCGGTTAAGGCGATCCTTTGAGGGACCTCACTATATTTTGTGAGAATTCCTGCGTATTCGTAACTACCCTGTTGCTAAAATTATATGACTTATTCTACAATGTAATTATATACCTCTAACAACATGGAAATATTTTTTCCGTTTGTTTTGTTGCTGTGGAAAAAGAAGTATTTTTTCAGCATACAACTGGGAATGTTGAGATTGGAAAGCTAAGTGAAAACTTTTTATTTTTTATATTTAATTTTGAATTTGAGGTAATATGCATTTTAAGGTTCCAATGACCTTTCCAACAGAGTATATATATTTTTACATGGAATATTTTGGGTTCTCATGATTAAAAATAACATTTTTTTGAAAGAGTATCTTTTTTATGTTTTAGCATACCCTTCAAATACGTTTTTATTTTCATAGTAGTGCCGTCATGCACATTGCATTCAAGATTTATATGAAATGAAGGACCCAAAAGTTTTCAATTAATATCACTAACATTATTCTGTTACCATGTATCTCTTAATAAGTTACTTTTTAGATATATTTTTGTCATACAAGCGGCTGACCGAGCTAAACGATGTTACTTGTGATTGCGAATCATTGCGCAACCAGGGAATGAAATGGACCGTTCAGATAATCAGAAAAATTGTTACTATTGCCTTCCGGAAATAAGTATAAGGGAGCAGTTTCTGCAGTTTTCGATTTCATTAAGGAAATAATAATAATTAATTTATTTATTGTATTTATTCAATTTTATTCATAATAATCTCATTAGACAGCCTATATTACAATAAAGAAAAGATATTAACCATCACTCTCTATGAAACTATCACTTTTGGAAATCAAAAGATTACGGGATTCTCAATTGTATTATACACTAGATTTACGTACCTATCAAAACCAATATTTCACTGCATTTTTGTTTCGCATGAAAGGTATATTATAAAATTTTGGTATCCAGAATAGAATGAAAGTGACAATTTTTGTGATAATACTTCAGTTTCATCCTCTTAAGGAGATGATTATGTGAGTGAGACATCGGAAGTCGACGACATCCTTGAGGGATCTGATGATATCAGTAAGGATTCCAGACACAGTGGAATATCTATGAAAGATGGGTCATTTGCAGTTCATGAAACTGGATGACTTCGGAAAGGCAACATTATAATAGGTCCCGTGAGCAAGCTTATTCTTCCTCATGGTGTGATAATGGATGGTCCCCGTGATTCATTCATTTTTGTCACGACCATATCTATGATAGATTCCATTGTAAACTTCACAAAGTTTGAATCGGCGTCCGTTCGCGTGCAATCCTCAGAACTAAAAATTGGAAGTCATCCGTTGGAAAAGAAATGTATGCGTTCTTTGGTCTTTCATTAAATGCAGGTCACCGCCAATTATATGTTTGCAATTATTAACCACTTGGAAGGAATTATAGGAAACACGATTTTTTTTTGTTTTTTTTTCTGAGTCTGAATATATTAAAGATTTTCCTAAGATTTTTTGCGGTTTCATCACAGGGATAAACTAAAGATAAACTCGTGCCTATTCGTGATTTGAGGAAAAATATAAATTCTAAACTGAAGAAATACTATAATCCCGGGGTAAACCTAAATTTTAATTAGCTATCGATGCCCTTTCGTGTTCGGTGCCCTTTCTTGCAACATACGCCTTCGAAACCTGATAGATACCGAAAGAAAATTTGGTAGATTTCTTACTCAAAAGGATTCTGTCTTTGAGGTAAACATTATGTAGGTAAACCTAAAAAAAGACATCAATTGGGATAATCAGCATTCTTATTTCTGACAAAAAATGTTTAATTGAACAAACCCCAATTTTACTGGCGATAATTAATTTACAGACCATGCAGTAGTTGTACCTCATCTCTCAAATTTCCTGACGATATTGTGTACCGAAAAAAAGGTTTATTTATACTCGATTTCCACCCAGCCAAGCAAAAGAAGAGAATTCCTCAATTTACTGGTTCATTAGCCATAATTGCATCAATTTAGCCCAAAAAGGTAAAAAATTTCAATCTCTTGTTAAAAATGCACACTAGAGTTACCTCTGAGATTGGTATAGTGGAGATTTTATGTATTACACTGACACAAAGGGAGGAGTCGACTCATTAGATCAAATTATTCATGAGCATGTGTAAAAGAAAATCAAATCTATGAAAATTAGTTTAGTTCATTGATGTGTACAGTATTACTGCGTACTTTTCGTGGTGCCATCTGAATTCCCGATGGAGTTAAAATAAAAATGACAAAAGAAGATTATATATCATTTCACTTTCCGAAGGTTTGATAAAGCCTCAAATTAAATCGTGGAATAATTTGGGCTTGCAACAGGCAACACTATGGGTTGTGACATTATTTACTAATTCCTCGGAAACACTGCTAAAGAAACGCACATTGTCTATTATTCCGCCCGTCCAAGAAAGAGTAGGGTGGGATAATAATTTTGTAATAGAAGCAAAAAACCATATATAAAGAACAGTCATATGCGATAACTGTTGATCATAATGTAGAATTAATATAACATTAATATGCATTATTCTCAAAAGTATTCCAGAGTACCTATATTGTACGCATAACTATTATAATAAATAAGTATAAAATGATAATGACCTTATCATTTACGTGGTCTACGATCATTTAACAGTGGTGAGCCCAAAAGGCTCAACTCTCGCTTTGTGTCAAAGCTTGCCCGACCTAGGCATAAGATGGAAAAACAATTATTAATCAATATCATGTAATATAAAATTTATTAAAAGTTTTATAAATTAAAAATTTCGGTATCCTAATCATTCTCAAAGTGCAGAGAATTATGATTGCTGTCGCTGTTTCACCTAGTTAGGGCTTTTGCTAAATCTAATCCAAAACAAAATAAAATAATAACTTTACCAATATCTTGTCACATTATGACATCTGTAAAGCGTACTACTGTTCCAATGGAAGTAAAAGAATAAAAAATCATATTTTTGTCTTTCTTCTTTTAGCATTAATTTTCAAAATTATATATCACGATAGATATTTGTGATTTAATTAAAAATTAATGGTTTTCTTAAACGATAAGACACCAGATATAATATTAAGAATGAGTTATTTTTACCCATACAAAAAATACAAAAATTTTGTTTTTCATATATTGCTTCATACTATTTAAATAATTTTTCTATCAATATCTAAAATTCCAAAATGTATTACAAACCATAGAGTTAATCTTTGATTTAACACAATATAAAATGATACGTAAATATATATGGACCACAAAATATTATTTATTTATATTACAGTTAAACACACCTGTAGCATTGATAAAACAGTTAATAAAGAAATAAATTAATACAAACGTGGTTCCATCGTCCCGATATGCCATGAAAATGAAGTTGGAACAACCATTTTCATCAGGATGAAGAGAAAGAATAATTCTGGGAATAACGACGTGAATAGTATCTTCTGGAAAAATTTAGAAAGGAGGAATTCAGTTAGTTGAAGGGGTGCAAGAGTTGGTATTGAAGATTTCACTTCCGAAGGATTCAGAAGGTTAGAGGCAAACGCGGGAATACTGTGGCTTGGAAAATAAAAAAGTACCCGATTTCCGACTGTAAAATGTGCGTAGAGAAAAGAAATGCGATGTCAGGTGGAAAACAGATAAATGAAATATATAGTTCTGATATTAATAATATTATTCTATGATTTAATAAGTTTTTTGGAAAGCCGTATGTAGTCCAACTCCCCATTTCATAGGCAAAGTGGGAAAAAAGGGACTGGATTTTGGGATGAAATGAGAGATTGGGAAATCCATCAAATGAAGTATTTCCACAAAAGGAAATTTTAAGACAAGCATAAAAGGATTAATATGCCTATTGATCGTTAGTTATTGTCAAAATAACAAACAATATCAACCAAATTCCCTATTATAGGTTGGGAATATAAGTAACCCCTATGGAAAAATTCCGTTTTGTGGTTACCGACTCGAACATCTGTCATACAAATTAATTTTGTTAATATGGTTTTTGTGTTCTCACATAATTTTCATGAACATTATCACTTTTTCTGGTATAGAACTTTAAGATTTTATCTACAGCAAGAAAACATCAAAGTTTACATATGAATAAATAATTTAACAAAACAAAAATAAAAGACTGTCATCATAAATACAATTTTACTCATTTTTAAAAAGTAAATTTGATACATCCGCAGTAGCGAATTACCCCTGTTTTTAAACTTCTACAAAATGTAGTTTCAGTCCTTTTGTTAACAGTTAATACGGGTATTGAACAATATATTTTGGACCCTAGGAATAAATAACTCTGCCTGAAAATTTCTGTTTTTGGTCCAAGTATGACTATGTTATGATCACTACGTAGTTCATGCACTTTTGGTCCTCCTCTATCTAAATGGAGGATTGTTTGGGATTCTGTGCAGTATGTAACTTTTCTGATGTTTCACTAAAAATTCTCAGTACCTGTGTTGCACAAAGTAAGAACGTTCGGCTAGAGAGTAGTGAATATGACTTTCAGGGGGGGGGTCGCGAAATGGATAAAACAGGGGAAAATATTATTGATTATAAATACACGTTTCTTGGAAGTAAATACGGAAAAGTAATAGAATTGGATAACTGATGGGTAATGTAAGCTGTAAATTGGGTTTTTCAGGATGTTTCCACGTAATTATTACAAAATAATGAAAATTAAGGAAAAAGATACAAAGGGTTTCCTAAAGAATGTATGTGTGAATTTGCTGTTAATTGAGAAAGTTCATCTAGGGAGGGGAGCCAGCAGTATTATTGGGTATACTGCCTTTTTTTGAGAGAGAAAACTGAATAAAAGTGTCTTATGATCAGAAAGGAATATACATTCAACAGAGGCGAGGCCGAATCAGCCTGGTGGGTAACGTGCTCACCGGCTTACCCAAAGCTCGCGCGTTCGAGTTCCGCCTGAGGTACGGGTGTACTGTTTGCCCAATAGGATTTTTTCTGTGATTTGAAGTGGTGCGAAATTACCATAGTCGTGGAAGCACCCTATAAACAAATATACTACAGAGGTGAGCCCAAAAGTCCCCCAGAGTCTGTCCGAGCTAAGGATATGGTGTAACACAAATAGAATAAAAGTATTTCTCAATATCATGTAATATAAAGTTTACTAAAAGTTTCATAGCGTAAAAATGTCGATGCCCAAATCCAACGGAATTTTTGCTATACCAGGTCGAGTTATAAGTAAGCATTGGAAGGGCTAATACTAATGGTACAATCCCAAATTTGAAGTATGAGCAGTGTCGTCTGATTTACGGAGCATGCCTGCGGATGAAATTATAACTGGTGAGGAAATACTTGGTCCTTAATTCATTGAATGAACATGCTTTTGAATTATATTTAGCAGGATAAGGAGATATTACAAATATAGGATGGCGGTGCACAACAACGTTGGTCTGGTATCCATAATAATTCGTTTATTGGGAGGAAGGGAAATGGAATTAAGTTCGGAAAGTTATTCAAGGGAGTCTTTGATATATATGGTTACTGACTGGACAAAAGGTAGGAGATAATTATCCGCGAGGCCAGATATACGTTATGTGTATAAGGTGCAGGGAGAAACAATGGGAAGGCCCGGGCTGTTGAGTATGTGGATTTTGGGAAGGAGGTGAGTGTGAGGGCAGCGGAGGGTTTGTGAGGGGTAGATGTGAGAGATATCGGATTTGGATTAAGCTTGCGCAGGTCCATTTTCTAGTAGGAAGGACTTGATATCACTTTGAAACTCGGGCTTGGGGTCATCTGGAAGAGGAAAATTAGAGGAGCTATCTGAGCGTTGTCAAGCGGTTTCATTGGTGTAATATATTTTGTTTATAGCAACAACCGTGGGAAAATTACCCGTTGAGCCGGTGTTGAATTTAGAATTATTTTTGAGTTTTCTCACACAAACAGATTCTTCGTGGGAAAAATCAGATTTGATCCATAAACCTAAGTGAATAAGCTATTTGAGATTTTTAAATTCAGGTAGTCAACATATATTTTCTGAGCGGGTGCCTCGATTGAAAATTTTTTTAAATTGATGATTGAGGTAAGTGTTAGTAAATTCATAAACGAGAAAGGGCAGTATATGTCTTGTTTATACAGAAACCAAGAATACCATCATACAGGATAGTTGAATTCATGCAGGACATAGGTAAGGGTGGAAGAGTTAATTTTGCGCGTAGAGAAAATAGAAGAGGTCTTTATTAAACATGGATGGTGACGAAAATAAAAGGAATATTGAAATTTATCAAATATTAAAAATTCAGTGGTCCATTTGGATAAACAAGGTAAATAGCTGTTTCGAAATCACATTCTGTTTTATGTGTGGCGCTGTCATTTGCCTTGGAATGTGGTTAGTTGAAATCTCAATATTGGAGATTACAGTTCAAGAAAACTGAGGTACCGACTGAGGTGGATGCGACTTTGATAGAAAAAGAGACCAAAGCAAGGTTTTGAAAGCGATTTTACACGGAGCAGGCAAACAGAAACTAACGACAAAATGCAAAATACATTTACAACTTTTAAATTATTCGTTCGCGGTAGTTCAAAGTAGTGTAAAGAAAAGTGAGGACAAGGTAAATTTCGAGAAAAATATAAATACTTTTAAAATAGAAATTGAAGTATATGTTTATAAAAATTATTAATTCTTTATGGATAAAATTACAGAGAATATGATGGTGACAAATATATAGGGCTGAAAGAGTAAAGATAATGTTAGAGTTAGGCCTGAGAAAATATTTAAAGTGAAAATTATTGTAGAGCATACCAAAGCAAATATATTCTGAGAAAAATTCAGAACATGCAGGTGGTTATCACATGTTTGAAGAAATATATGTAATAAAAATTATTAATCATGTAGTATTACAACAGTAACTCACACCCGGAGAGTAAATGGATAAAAATAATAGAAAAATAAAGAGCTAATAATATCAAACAAGGCATTTTGATGCGTCTTGTTATCATTTTAAGTAATCTTCTGACCTCAACATTTTCTAGATATGTAAGCTATGACCTCCAAATTCACTTTTTCTAATAATCCATTCGGATTCTAAATTACTATTCTCATCCTTCTTTCTCAAGCTTTAATCCTCTCGGCCTTTTACTTATCCACCATACACCACTATTTTCATTTTATTCCATTTTCTTCTCATTTACAACTTTATTTTCTTTTTCCAAGAGGGAATTTCCCTTGTAAGACATTTCAATGACATTAAAAAATGTTATTTGCAAACATAAGCATGAAAATCGTCACTCCCTGCTTTCCAACATACTGTTTGATTCACTTTTTTTAAGCAGCTAAATTCGCTATCGTTCGTAAATTAATGTCATTGGCAAAAGTGAGCATTTGTTACATACTTCATTCTTTATTTCCGGTGTTACTCCATCATTTCATCATTTCAAATGTCATTACCGCTTCTTGATACCTGCATAGTGCGGGTATCAATCTTCTACATGTATGAAATAACATGTCACCGCCAATATGTGTGGTTGAGGGTAAACTCACATTAAATATGCCCTGTCAAGCACACACTTGCGTAATTATTCACCACACAAAGATCGACTTTATCAATAAATTCTATTGGTTAACTAATATATTATGTGGAAACATTATTATAATTTTCTGCAAATTTTATTAAAAATACAAGACTAATAACATAAAAAATAGCAAAATTTCATAATTTTTTATTCCTTTCACAAAAAAATACTGTTTCCTAATCGTAAGAGGAAATGGATTACTTCTAATTCTATTACTTTTTAATTCTATCGCTCTGATTTTACGAGAATTTTCTAGTCTCATATATTGAAACGATATTTGAAACATATTTTACTCCCTGGTGCAAAAATCTCCGTCTTAATTTTATGAAGTAAGTTAAAACTTTATTTCAACCTATGATCTCATATTACCTACATCTGTTTCCCAATAATCCCCATGTATCAATGCTGTATTAAACATAAAAGTTTTAAAAAACAAGTCATTCTACGTTGCACTCATTATTATTTTTTTAAATGCTCATGAGGGCCATATACATTCTTAGTATACTCTATGCAGGGCTTGAAGAGGGAATCAGCATTCATTTCTATTATATATGATTTCCCTAGAATCAATTCTTTATATGCATACAGTTTTTTTGCTTTATATTCTCCACTGTCACCTCTTTTAGTTTTTTTCAGTGAAACAGTAAATATTTTGATATTTGGTGTTCAATGATCACCAGCTAAAACTTCTTTCCGGTGGGAACTAACAAAAAAATTGGATAAATATAAATTTGGATGTTCTGATGAAACAATTTGATTTTAATATATTACTGTCACGGAATCGAATGTGATCTATCGTTGCATTTTTTGATGCAGCAAATACACTTTCGTGGCATAAATACTTTAATCTTTGCTAGTGTGCAATCTAGGGATTTATTCATATGATCAAAGATATTTACGTCATCCCAAGAGTGCTTTCATGCGCTCAGTGGCCATTCCACATACGATTTGTGAGTTGTGGTCCCTCGAACAAAAGCTGTTCAAAACGCCAGAAGCATCAGCGTCATGTGTAATGAAAAAGTGGGATTTCCTGCAGCTGGTGACCTACTGAACCGTGTGAAGGGAGTGGCAGTTTCGGTGACACCAAAGCCGTTAACCTCTCCAACGCATCCCATTCTCCTACCCTCTGCCTGCCCCTCACACCGCGCATTCGACAGATCCTTTGCGCCCTTAACATTCCCTCCGCTATCACATCTCCTCCGTTCTCCTGAACCTCGATGAGTATATCGTTGATTTCCTCAGGTTTTTCATAAAAACCGTTAAACTTAGTATCCCAGAAATAACGCATAAGAAGATAAGTATTCTTAGGAAAAAGATGAATCCGAATTAAATAAAAGATTAATGAAAAACCTACCGTCGAATATATATATATATATATATTCTTCTTTTCCCCATTCTCTCTATATTTTCTTCCTCGACCTCAAGAGAAATCCTCTATGTAGTAGGAAATACAATGGCAGTGTTTATACGCGTAACGGTATAGCTAAGTGTAGGCTCCTCTATAACTTAGGGAAAGGGAGAAAAGTTATTATTTATAATTTCAAATATAGAGAATGGACTCGAGAGAATGGACTGTAAAAACTCCGAATACAGTGAAAAAATGAAAGCAAAATTCGAATTGAAATTTTGAGTACACAGTAGCATGAAGGAAGAAGAATATAATAGAGGAAAACTTACTTAAAGCAATGCGAAAAAAATAAGAATTCTAAATGAATCGAATTACAGATTTTAGCGATTCATATTAGCAGTTAATCATTAAATGAATATTTTCCACAAAACCTTCGATAAAGTAGTTTCAACATTGAAAAATGTTGCCTTGTTATGACGATATGAAAAGCAAGTTATAAAATAGGCTAAATTTTGTTGGAAACAATGATTCTTCTTAAATTCAACAATATGTTGTACACGGATTGAATTGAAGATAAAACGCCGTGTAACATACGCTAAACATTTTATGGTACTTATTCAAATATCATGGTGTTTTTCAAAAAGATAATACTTTCAAATTCGAGCATTATATTTTCTTGGTTAACTGAAAATACTCATCAAGATCCCCTCTAGAGTACACGTAGTAAACTATAGGGAAGATTTATTTCATCGTATTGAAATAGAAATTGCTTACTTCCTTGAGAAATTTTAAATCACTAAAGTTCACTGAATATTTCCTCAAATAACTATTATCTTTTTTTCACACACAAAACTAAACGATCCTTTGTCATGTTTAAAAAATTACATTGAAGTAATGCCGGATCGTTCGCTATTTTCGTGGATAAACTTTTACTTGCGCCGTAAGTAAAGTTTCGCCTGATGGTATCTTATAAACTTTATAGCAATTTTCTCCAGATTCGGAAGAGTAAAACCCTGAGTACCCTACTCGTCATTCTGGTAAGTGGCAGAAATTTAATAAAAGGAGAAAAAAACCTATTCAATTTTATGAAACACAACCCGGCACTTCGTTAATAAATAGGAAATGGCCTGCATTTTTGAGGAATACAGCCTTCTTGCATTTTATTTTGCGACTTCCTCGGGGCCTAGTGATGGAAAAGTTTTACTATTGGAGACGAGCTACGAATCCATCGGCGTTTTTTTATGGATACGTAAAAATTTCTATTCGACCGTTATTGGAGCACGTTCCCAATGAATAGGTCGAAAGTTACCGCTTTAGAACAAGTCTTGAAATTGCCCATAAATTAAGAATAAATACCTTTTTTTCTTCCTACCTTCATTTTATTGACCCGCCTCTGGAGTTTTTACTGGTGCCACCGAAGCCGGATAATTGATATTCTTATTTTCCTTTGGATTCGAGAATGAACAAGTATTCTTGAAAAAGCAAATGAACGCCCATCAGCCT
>WURS02467070.1:0-13249 GCA_011762765.2 Rhinocypha anisoptera | reverse complement strand
AATTTACATATTTCACCTAAATTCCTTCTATGTCATTCTCTATTGTTCTACTGACGCTGCTGACACTACAAGTCATGGAAGAACATGGGGATTCCCGCCCACTCAGCCGTTGTGGTGGATGGGAGCGCGAGGGTTGGAATGGTGCGGGGCAGCCGAGATGAGAGGAGAGGGGTCGCGGAAGTGGCGGTAAAAGGGGAATGGTTATGGTTAGGGAATGGCCGCTTCGGTGTTCGACGAGTGGGCCTTCTGTGAGGAGGGAGCATGCAGAGACTTATTCCTTCCCCTCTCTCCCTCCTAGCACCCCTCTATGAACTTTAACCCCTTGTTTTACTTTCGCATTCCTCCCTATCGGAAGGACTTCGGAGGGGTAACGATTAAGACCCTTGGCATCCTTTATTTTTTTCACGTGTCCATGACAAGACTCAGGAAAGCATTTATTACACCGTAAAAACTTGCATTTCCTGTGTGCTCTAAGTCTTTGGTTAATTCACCTTGATCGCGGTCTATTCTTTATGTTCTCAGTCTAAAGGGGAAGTAATTAATCAGCTACGGACGATGCTTTCTTGGTTTACGCCTCCATGAACTGTTATTACGCTCCTTAGGAACATTTTTATCTCCTTGTGCTTTGCAAATATATCTGTTATTAATTAGGATTTTAACTAACTTGAGTACCAGAACATAAAAACTGAGAACTCAGCCAGAGTCTCTTAGTGGTATATATCTGTATGAACGAGAACTAAATATAATACGAAACATTCGACACGTCTATAGTTGTAATTAGTTGCGATCCTTAAATGACATAAATTCAAGATTAATGGTTCATCTTTTTGTGTTATTGGGGCTTTTGGCTTGAATTTATTATTTCAAATTGCAATGGCAATGCAATTACTATAGAATGCAAAACAGATATCATGACTCACAAATTTGTAATTCGCTAACCTTATTGTCTAATCTCGTATTATGGGATGTCAGTGTTGTTGACATAACCTGTTAATGGCGGCACTGTAAATTTAAAATCTAGTTTAATTCTCTCAAACTAATCGCCATGATCTGCTTCATCCTTGAAGTGAAAAAGATGTACAAAATAACCTCTGGCGTACATTTGTGAAAATCCGTCATAGTTGAAGAACTGGAGAAATCAGACACTTGGAAATTTCCGATTATAATTTTTAATTTTTATCACAAGCATGGTTTCCTTATAAACCATCATCATCAGGCATTACATCATCAACACGCTACGATTCGCGGAATGCATTGCCATACTAACAGAGAATGAAAATTTTATCACAGCATATTGTGCATGGAAAAACGTATGTGGAAATACAATCTAGATGTAAAGAATACGCGAAAATAATCTGCAACAGAGGTAAGAAGCCAATTTCCAAATAAGACTCGGAAAGGAGCTAGTTAGGCATGTGTGAGAATTGCTACTTATTACAATTGGTAATAATCTTGGCATAAATAAGCGTCTCGTAAGGAGAGTCTTTTGCAGTACTTTTACGTATGGAGATGAGACATGGACAGTATTGTTATGAAAATTAGGTTGGAAGTGTGGTACTGCAAAAAAATAAAAATTAAATGGATACGCCGATTACTAAGTAATTCGAGGAGTCGGAGATAAAAGAAGCTTATGGACTACACTTAAACAAAGAGGGGGAGAAGTGATCGGTCATATCGTGAAGCATGGCAATTTAGTAAAGACTGCATTGGAAGGAACCCTGTTAGGGAAGGACTGTACAGATAGGCGAAGTATGTCGAACGAGAAACAGGTGACGGAGAACAATAAAGTTCAAAACTAAAAAAGGTATGAAGAGGTTGGCTGGTGTCAGGATGATAGAGTGCTGCTACAAATCAATTTTCTGATTGATAATCTATAATGATAATGAGATCATTATTATTATATCTTTTCGAATCATCACCATTTATAGCCTTCTCGGAAAACAGGAATGTTGAAGTAGAATAGTAGTATTTTTGTTTATAGGGTGCCTCGACGGCTATGGTCATTTCGCACCTCTTCAATTCATAGAAAAACCAATCTGGACAAACACAACATCCATACCCTGGGCGGGATTCGAACACGCGACCTTTTAGTTAGCAGGCGAGCACGCTACCCACCAGGCTAACCCGGTCGGCGAATGCTAAAGAAGCGTAGTGTACATACGATGGGTTTTTCATTAGATGATTAGTTAATACTGTTTTACGGTATATGATCAATCATATAATAATATAATGTCTCAATTTAGGTTCCCGTAGATGACGATTCGCTGACATTTTCATTCAGTTGCAAACTAAGGACCCTGTAATGAGGTGCAGAACGTCAAATAAAAATATTATTTTTTAATAAATACCGAAATTTTCAATAGAAAATGTTATAGACATTAATTTGAAAAGTTACGAAAAACATGGAATGAATTGACACTAAATTTGAATTGAAAAAGTTTTAATGTTTAAACTATAACTTTGTCCTACAAAAGGGCAAGCGCTGGAATGGTTGTGTCAAGCTAGCATAATAATAATGATAATCCGGAATTTTATATATATATATATATATATTTAGTTTCATTGGTGACCCTTTTGTCACTCGTCCAACTTCCCATACTTTTCCGTGATTTCAACCTCATCCGCGTCGCGAGTTCATCCTCGGGATTCGACGCACTTGAAAATGGATGTCTCATTGTAGTTACGGGTTCGAAACTCGTAAACTGGCATCTTAGGAGACACCCATTCTCAGCTTCCACTTCACTTGCAGCGATTCCATTCTCAGTCCTTTAGGGGGGAGGCGTTGTTAATAGCGGAGAGGGCAGGAGGAGGAGGATGGAGGATTGAATAAATGTATTTCAGCGACCGTAAGCATTTCATTTAAAGAGGTCTGCCTCGTGTGCGTGTGAGAGAGAGAGAGAGAGAGGAGGAGGAGGAGGTAGTAACGCATTTTGCATGCGGGACCTCTACTTGAGGGAGTTTGTGTCTGGGTGTGGTTGTGTGTGTGTGTGTGCTCGAATTCCACACTTGTTCTTGCACGCCTCGGGTCCGCGTCACCATTCGTGCGCTCACTCGAACCCTCCCGATCTCCCACTATCCTCACCCCCCATCTGGAGCTCCCTCCCGCTACTTCACGCCCACACACCTCCCTGCTCTTCTACATTTCCAGCCTTCTCCTCTCCTGTTTCCTGTTAGTGTCGCCGTGCCACCACCGTAAGACCTTCGGAGTCGACCTCATCCCTCCCCTCGCAGGTGCACGCCATGTAGGTCGTCACAGCTCAAATCCTTCCTCCGCCTCCACCCCCCCCCCCCCTCCCTCCCCTCGTTCTCCCTCTTACGCCAAGAGTCTGTTTCGTCACCTCTCTCACGTGAGTTTGCTCGTAGTCGTCAGAGATGTTTTTTTTTTATAGTCGGTGCGGATTATCGAGTAGTTCAAGGGGAGATATTGTGTAGGACATTCCTTCGCTTTTATTAAAAACGGAGGCCGTTCGAAAGATATTTTTTTTAGAACACGCTTTGTTAAGTGAGGGAAACATCTTGTTTTCATTGTTCAAACAATATTTTTCATTTGCTAAGAATTCTATTGCTCAAAGTTGTAATGCGAATTATAATATTTTGCGATTTTTCAATCATTATTTAGAGTAATTCTAACTACAGGCCCTAAATAAGGTATGCAGTAGCTTAATTTATAATATTCATTTGAGGAATGAAGTTTTTATCTTGCCGCTAAGCAGTGTGAACTCAAAACTTTTGCATTTCAATTTGGAATGTTATTATAAACTTCACTCTGGGTAATATTCACGATTTGTTCTTTATTTATTATTATATTTTATTTGCCACACTTTCATCTTTATTTGTTGAATCTGGTTTAAGTATCGTTTTTCATTACCCAACGTTTTCCCATTACGTAGCTGTATCGAAATAAATAGGAAAGTATCTACATGTCAATAACAAACATTTCTCATTTCTTATTTTATATTTCGGTATTTAATAGCAAAATTTCAAGAAAAGTGTGATAGGATATCCAACTTTATTTTAATAACTGATTTATTAATATAGATGATCTCTTCATTACACTGCTATTCATTGTGATTAACGCTCTTTAATTTTAGTCGTCAAGTTGATTTTTAAACTAGGCATATACTTATTGTGTTATGTACTTGCGGTGTAATATTTTTATTAGAAGAATTGGAATTACAGACTTCGAAGCGGTTACAAGTAAGTTTCGATACTTATTATTTTTTAAGATGCTGTAAGTCTTAGTCTCGGTAAGCCCGGGATCGTAATCCCCTTTTCCACGCGTCATTTCCATCTTTCATAGTGAAGGGATGCTTCTAGATTCACATGACCAGTAAAAACAAATTGGGCAAAGTTGTATCTTTTTTAATGTTGAAATGACTTCTCGGTGCACAATTTTAGCTCTTATCGCCTTTTAGTCATTATGCCATGCTTGAAAATCGAATGTCACAGTTTAAAGATAAAGATTTATCATGTTAAGATAATTCAACCCTTTTAGTGTATTGATAGTAAGTGTTCATCTAAATATCGGAGAGTTGCGGCCTCAACCGGATGGAAGCCCCAGCTAAAACCCAACCCGTCTGCTTTCTTGTTCAGCAAAACCCGATGAGATACTACAATGAACACAGGGAAGGGAACTGGGCTCTTGCACCTTCATGTGTTCACGGCTGAATAATAAGGTGAACTTCACTCTCTTGTATCAAATTAACCTTCGGGTTATTGACTCTAGCTATAATTTTTCTGTGTAAGGAGGAACATGAAATGAAAAATGATCCATTTAAGTAAAATGGGGACATTATTAGACCCACCTCGACAAAGTCTCAAACAAGTATCCATAAACACTGCCCTCAGTAAGGGAAGGGTGTTTGAAACTTGCATCTCACCAGTTCGAACTATTTTTACCTTTCTCCCTTCCTTTGCCAACTCCGTAATATAATGTAAATGTTGGTTATTAATTTCCATGTATACAGTCACGTAAAGGATTGGCCGTATTCGTTTAAATATATTTAATCTGCTGTTTATAAGAGTTTCGATGTTCCTGATTTGTTTATATACTTCATCTTTTACGTAGAGAGTAGAATGCTACTGTCATCGCTTAATTTCTGTACCTACAACAAGTCTTCATAAAACTTATCGTAAGGAGCAAGATCAAGTTTGCATGATTAAAATTTTGTAGGAACCTTAACAGAATACAGTAATTGAGGATAAGGAAACGTAAAGAAATAGCCTAGCGTTACTCCGACCAATGGATGTTGACAAGTTATGGATGAATTGAAATTTGACCTTGCGTAATTGTACAATTGTTACATTGAGTTTTATTTAAGGGAGTTGAATGAGGCCATGAGGAGTTACGCGGAATATTGAAGTCGAGAAAGCATACTAATAATAGAATGCAATGTACTGGCTTCATTAGGTTTGGTTTCATTTTAGTCGTGGATACCGTGGTGGGACTTTCCTCATTCTCAATGTTAGAGCGTTTTTGGGATTGAGAATCGGGTCTTAAGAAAAGTCAGAATTTCTCCCTCTAGAAATCTTCTCATGGAAGCGAGTAAAACATGAGGGAAGGGAGAACGGAGGAGGCTATGGTTTGGCGATGGAGAGGTTGAGACGGGGGCAACTCGCTTTTAAGTACGGTCGGAGTGGTAATCGAGATGAAGCAGGTTTTTGCAGCGCTTCTAAGCTCAACCACTATGGTTTGCAAATGGGATTTGAAGAGGAGAGAGGGGGGTCTTGGAGTGCATCGTGCCTCGCATTTCTCACGGCGAATGGGTTAAGTCTCTTCACGATAAGTGCCCATTGAGGCCTTGTTTTTCAGTTTTAAACGGCCTCCTATTCGCTCCGGGATATCCACAGCTGTTGGTCCTTGTATTCAGGGCACGCGATAATTAATTTTATTGCCATCATTATGACTCTGGCCAATTTATCCAGTTTCAAGTTGTCTTCTTACTTTTCCTTGCTTATATTTATAATTTTCACCCAGAGGAAATGCAATCTTGGAATAAATGAAGCGTTTCCTCGAACAGCGTCATCAGTTTTGGGATTGATTTTTAAGATCTTTTAGGGCTGACAACAGTTTCGCTATCCATCACGCTACCGTCTTCAGGTGTTCCTTTGGTCGCCCTTGTTTGACATCAAAGGGCGACCAAAAATTAGCGTTCAGATTCTCAGAACATGCTTAAAACGAACCCTACTACGGCATAAAATTCAAGGAGGCGAAAATAATATCTACGGAGAGCCGCTATTATCCTAGCCTCATCAGATAGACGATAGAAATATGGAAATCGCCAATGAACTTCAACAAGAGGCGATGGTTACCCGCTGAAGAGTGTTTGGAAAAAGGACCGTTAGTCCCGACCAATCACAGCGCGGCACCAGTACGGCAAAACAGCAATAAGAGGACGGACGAAAATGGTTTTATCGGTCCAACACTCTTGTATAGTTATATCAATGAAAAAGATAATCTGAATTTGTCATTGCTGTTGATTCATTTATTTTTTCCCGCATCTTGATCTGGAGTTATCCTGCTCCTTTTCTTGAAGTTAGCCTCCTTGTTGTCACAATTAGATTCGAGTTTTCTGTTTATTTTATTTTTTTTAAAGCTTTAGAGCTAATTAAGCTTCTCTCCTTCAACGGAGAAGAGTAGATTAGTTATTTCTAGTAACAAGGCCACAACCAATTTTTTCACTTAATAGTTTTCCACGAATTTAGTGGATCTTATTCAACATTATATTTCTTCTGTATTAGTAGTTTCTCGGATGGTAAAATATTCTCCTATTTGATCTGGCTAAAGCGACATAATTACTTTTCTGTACTTTTCCCTTGCCATTTTATATCACTGATGATAATGAAACCGCGTTACCTTATTCATGGTCCCCCCCCTTAAGTTTCCTTTGAAAGGTTAGGGGGGGAAGGAAAAAAAGTCAATATGCTATTCAATTGGAATTATATAATTAGAGTCATTGGATGTATTTTGGTAGAGTAAAGTTTTATTGTATATCATGACAAAATGACGGAGCCTTAAGAGAAGACGACCTACCGTGACAATCGATGTACTTTATTAAAAAATATTAAAAAGTGCTGTAACTAGCGCTGCACGATGCGGAATCGAAAAAAGAATAATATTATTGTTCCGTTTTAAAATTCTTAATTAAGTAGGAGTATGCTGATGTAGTCACACTTATTCACGGTAATATTACGAGGCTCTGATGTTTAATAAAGGTAAAAAAATTGGATGCGATCCCGAAGAGTATGCCTATTAATTTAATTTATTAATTTCATTCTCGTAAGCTCATAGCTTTTATTCTCATTCCTTGCTGTAGCATATGATGAAAGATAATAAAATATTCATAATTAGTGGCGAATCTCTTTTTATCCTTTTTGTTGTATGTTTTGTTTTACAATGCTTTAGAGAGGACGTGCGACTTTGTTTCAATTAGATGTGAACCTTGATTTTTCTCATGAAGACTATCAATATGATTTTAACGCTGAATTTGAGCCTTTATCACGTAGGAAGGAATAAAAGAGTACAATCAGAAAATAAAAATGCGTTTGTTGTCAGTTCCCTGCATCTGGACTCGGCCTTCGTGAGTGTGAAGAGTGAGAAGCTCTTTCAGAAGGCTCTTTTATATCCCTCTCAGCTATTAAACGATGTCCAACGGAGTTCAGAGGCTATAGATTATAACAGAGCTCTGATTTCTTGTCGCTTATTAACACATTATTTTCTGTTTTAGACATGATATTATTATACCGCCATCATATATGATAAAACGACGATTCTCACATTTCTCGACGTTCATGATATTTTGCCGGAATCACTCTACGTACATCGGAAAACTCTAGTTTATTGGACTTATTCTGGAGTAACTTTGCGGAAAGCTATTACATGGTTTTAAGTGATGTGATTGAAGTGTTGTTATCTGAGAATCCAGTCCTGTAGCTTAATTAAAACATTGCTGCCTCAATTAAAACAATACAGAATCCATTAGCTCCGACCGACTTGACACGCTAGGTAGGAATTTGATGGTAAAGACTGACGACGTTTAGTGATCATCGTGACTGTGGCCGGAAAATTTTTCACCTTCCGCCGCCTGACGGAATACTTCGTTAATGTCTCAAATGGCCTTGAAGGGACGTTCATTGTAATGCAGTTTGGCTGTCTCGTCCTTTTAAAGGATGCTCAAGGGTTGTGGAAACGAAAGAATCCTTTGGAAATTTGACTAAGACGTCGTCAGAACCAGAAGTCTATTCCCCTCTCGCTCGCTCTCTTTCTCTCCGTCTCCGTTTCGTTTTCCTTACTCTTCTCCCATTCTTGTCTGGCAGCACGGTTTTTACGATGACAAGCTGTCTGTTCCTTCCGCCTCGCTCCAGTGGGCTGTCCCATCCACAATTCTCCCGTGTATCGCTTGTCTCTCGTAGCGGTAATGTGCAAATCGCGCGCACCACCTCATTCACCTCCCCTCCTTAAGAGTTCCACTCCAGCTCCCTTCCCTCGCCCCGCCTACATTCTATTCCTGGTTTTTCTGGCCCCGAGCAGTCCCGGCTGCCACTCTTGTTTCTCATCCCGGACCGATTCTCGGAATTGGTTGAGACAGGCACAGACTTACAGTTTCGCATTTGTTTCCCTCAACAGCTTCTGGTCTGTAGAAATCCATTTAGACTTTTAATCGTCTCTCGCTTTCTTCTGTCTGAAGGAGTGCACGTGGTCCCATTCATTGCGGTAAATTGGCTTTCTTATCGTCTCGTGTAAGAACGGGGGTTCAAGGACCGAATTACACGTAACATCATGCAATACGTTTCATATGGAACAATTAGGTTTTCAAATTCTAATCTTAACTACAAAATAGTGCTAGTGCCAAGAACCATATTAAAATATCATATGGAAATGACTATCAGATCCATTGATTGACATCATTCTCGGATAGGGTATACACTTTATTGATTCAGAAATCCGTTGATAACATTGCTTATAGTCGGTAGATACAATTGATTTTGCGAGTGCATGTGAATGTATGGTGGTGGCTCAACCCTGCCACACGCCCATGTGGCGGCTTGCAGGGTATTATGTAGATGATATTGTATCTACCGTTGATGTTTGCAATTTTTCCTTTTCGTTGTTTACTTTTCCATTCTGATTTTTCCTTGTTCTTTATTCATCCTGGCCACTCCATTTCCCATCCTTTCATCTTCTTTCCTTTTCATAACAGTACTCGATCTTTCTCGGCCGAGTATTGCCTTTCCTTCTGGACCTCCGCATGGTGTCATGATATTGTACAGCCATCAGATTCTCCTCGTTCTATTTTTACTCACTCCTAAACTCGCAGTCTCTTTAATTGAATGGCTTCAAATATATTCTCTTAAAAGTTAGTAATTTGGTGCGTCTGTGCCGGGCGGATTTGTTTGGGGGTATCGTGCTCGCTGGCCAAACCAAAGGTCCGAGGGTTCGAGCCCCGCCTAGGGTATGGGTGATGTTTGTCCAAAAGGATTTTTCTATTAATTGAAAAGATGCTACATGACCATAGCCGTCGACACACCTTATAAATAAAAATATACTCCCGGTGAGTCTGATCGTTGTGCGATTTCCTTCTATCGGATTACAGTTAGTTCATCATTCCGTGTTTCCCTTTTAAAATTTCAACTCGGCCCTCTGGACAGGCTGAATAACTCATGCTTGTTATCCAGATCTTTCAACGTTCCTCATAGTGACACCCTCCCATAGGCGATGAGAGGGTTTTATGTCAAAGTCGGATGGAAATATATATTTTTCGTAGAAATGGTTTTGTACTTAATTCGCAGAGTATCTATAATTCATTGAAAGTAGATTAATTGATTTGAGAATAAATATTTGCTCCTGATGAAAGTTGAGTTCATGGTTTCTTAAAATAAATAACAGTTAAGAGTTTTAGACTGGAACTTTATGACATGGTAGGTGATTTGGCTATTTTAGGTGTGTTCACTACTTTGGTCATTTTGCGCCAGTGAACTCAGTGATTGTCTTCTCACAGCCCTGCTCGTGAGAAAAGGATTTGGACATTTCTGCCTTCTTATAATCTATTTAAGATACGATTATACTAAATATTCAGCACCTAGAACTTTGTCGAAAATTCACCTCCATCTGGTGAACGGATTGCGTAGTTTCAGGCGTGATGTGATAGAATTAAAACATGTTAATGGCAAAGAGATTGCCCTGCTCCACTAGTTAAAAATATTATTTTGTCTCGACCGTTTTCAATGTATTACATTATCATCATGTGATGATGAACAGAGCATCATATGATGATGTTGTACTACATCGAAACCGGTCGATACAAAACATTTTTAACTAGTGAAAAAATGCCATCCTTTTGTCATTATTCAATCTGCTGAATCTCGGAGCTTCCTTCTTACGCTTGAGACGTTGTCGGACACGATAGCATAATTTACCCTAGTTTTTTTTGTTAAGAGCTCATTCGCCAAGTGTCAACTTATTTTCTTCGTCTTTCGATTTCTTAGGATATTCCATTTCTGTTGCGGATTTCTTTCTCACTTATGCAAACGAAGAAAAAAAGTTTCGTACCCTCTTAGAGTGACTACCAACAGTCAAAAAAGGACTCTTATTTTCTCGAGAGAACGATGTGTGGTCCCTGGGAAGATTGTTTGCATTTCCATGAGCGAAAAGAAACGGGAGAATGAAGCTGATTGAAAGACAGATCGACAAACGTCCTTCAAGTGTTCTCTCTCCTTAAAAAAATGGAAAGTTTATCGATTTCTTTCGAAGTCTTTATTTCTTTTGGTAATTAGCGTCTTGATTTTGTGAAGCGCTTCGTAAGTTATCATTATTAAAAAATCTACCACAATGGTAGTCGAGTTATATTTGTTTTTGTTATTTCGCTTAACAAGAATATAAAATGCAAATGAATTTATTTTATTCCGAGTTCTCGTTGATTCGTGGTACTTTTATAAGAAATAGAGGCACAAAGTGACGGGCCACAAGGCGAAGCCAGAAAGATTATTTATGCCCATCCACATGATATCATTCGTCATGGATATGTAAGTCATTTAACTATCACGGTTCTTTATTTTCCGCTTGTTCTCAATTTTATTTCGTTGCCGAAAACCGTGTCCTTTAAGTCTTGTAAAAATCATTTAGTCATCGATCCTCCTTTCACTATTCTATTTCCGTCTATTCCTTATATAAATACCCCTCCTATATCTCCTCCTGTGCCATCCTCACGAGCTTTTCAAATCGATCGGTTGCAGTTGGTGTCTAACGAAGTTGATTCGTTTTCCTGTTCGACCCTTCCATGGGTGTCATTTAAACAGGAAAATCCTATAATTTGTTTTTCTTTGGCTGGACTCATTTTCAGGTCACTGGGAAAAATTAACGTTCCTTCTTTTGTGTAAAATATAAAACATTATTCCACCTAAATTATTTCAACGTCTCGCATCGTCATCAGGATTGACCTGATGACGATTCGAGGCGTTGAAAACAGTGGTATCATAATACATTTTGATTGAAATACAGTATTTTTCATTTTTACTAAATAAATTTCCAATAAGTTGAGCCTTGCTTTACTCTTGAATTTCCTTTTGTCCAGAATAGATTCTCCGTATTGGCGTAGGAAATTTTGTGAACATTACCTAATAATTGCTTGGATGTAAAAAAGCATTACTTTAGCAATAAAAATGACGGGGTTTAGGTAAAGAATGTTTATATTTTCGAATAGTGTACGTTAAGTAAACCGCGGAAGGGTAAGTTATCGTAGTAAGAATTTGATTTTTTGTTAAAGTTCTAATTTCTCCAACTTCGTCGTTATTTATATTTTGGTATATAATTTATTTTTGGAGTGTTAATCAATGACATGCTAGTAACATGTTTAATCTGCGCGAAAAATTTTTTTGTCGAATTTTCTTGGAATCCGACGCTTTCAGTTGTACGTAAGTCAGTTGCGTGGACCGAAATTCGTCTTTTCCCGAAAGGCATATATGTCTCAGCAAAAAGCCTGAGCTCCATTCGCCACTGACGGCGAGGATTTGTTCTCGCGTTCATTTTGATGTCGTCGGGTTGATCAGCCTTTTCAAACGCATTTTGTCCCATTGTATCTCGGAAACTTTTCGCGGTGAGGGTTCTTTCCCTGCCTTTCCCCTCCCCACCAATCAAATCCTTCGCGCAATAACGACCCGTATTTTCCTCTTGGTCGGCCTCCATTCTTTTCGTACGCCCGCCACTCCCGCCCACTCCTCTCTCCTCTTTTCTTTCGCCAAAACGCGCGCAAACGCACTCGCCCCACCTCCGAGTCCTTTTTCTCCTACATCCCGAGCAAACTTCGTCAATTATTTCTGCCTTCCTTTTAATTAAACACGGCTCACCCCTTAGTCTCCCATTCCCATTCCTTCCTCAAACCCTCCCTTTCCTTTCACGGACAGTCACTCCTCAATCTCCCCTCTTTATCTCTATCTCTCCCTCGCTTTGTTTCTCTCCCACCATTTTATTCCAACTCTCTCTCTCTCCCTCTCCTTCTCCTCGGCCTTCTCCGCATTTTCTCCCCTTCGTACCCCCCCGCGGGCAGTTGTGTCCGTTTCTCTTGCCTTCTCTACCTCTCACGATGCGTATTCGTCTCTCCCTTCCACCAACCCTCTCCCTCTCTCTCCTTCTTCACTGCCTCACCTCGTGTTTCTCTCTTCGTCGTCCCTCTCTCCCCTTGTCTTATATATCTGCGGCTTCATGAAGTTTGCAGTCATCCGCTCCCCCTTCCTCCACTTTTCTCTTAAACTCTCCGCTCCTCCCCTCCCTTTTTTCGAAATCTCGGTCTGCTCCCCCCGAACCCTCCCTCCCTTCTCGGCTTACCCACTTCCGTTCCAAAACGGGAAATAACGGGGGAGCGCACTTACAGCTGTTGCCCACTTCTATAAATCCCCCTCTCTCCTCCACCTTCTACCCACCCCCCCATTCTCAGGACCCCTTTCTCAAATCTCCGCCAAACTCCCTCAGAAATTCACCTGTTTTTATACTCGAGCGATATCCTTCACCTTACTACCTCTTCCTTTCTCCTTTCCTGTCTCACTGGTGAACAAAATTTATACCTACAAATTTCCTTTGTTCCAAATCGGAAATCTCCGACCTCGGCTCTTTATTCACTCGTACCTCTTCGTTTCCATGCGTGGTCACAGTGCGGTTGCAGGGTCGTTCCTAAATTGTCCCCTCGCGAGCTTGCGGTGAGCCTCTCTTCGTTTATTTTATGGTCACTTTGAATCAGAGGATGATGGCACCTCTGAT
>WURS02467059.1:0-13250 GCA_011762765.2 Rhinocypha anisoptera | reverse complement strand
GAAATACCCAAAGGGGTATTATTGGGTAGTACACAAAAGGTAGGCCATGGATAACCAGGGCTGCAGTAGACAAAGTAGGTTGAAAAGGGATGCCTGTAGTAAAGCTATTTCTTAGCTGTTACTTTCACCTATTTTCTACAGAAAGAAAGAACCTAAATCTGCTAGTTTGGTCATCTCTCTCCCCTTCTACTTTGTAAATTTGTTTGGACCACCATAAGTAGGTTAGGCTACAGAAAATTTAAAATTCCCATCCGCTACACCACTTGGAAATTTTATCAAACCTTTTGATAGCAATATTTAGTCCTCTTTACAAAATATCTCACAGTAGATGATGCTGTCAACTGAGGTCAGTTTCTAATTACCATTTTTGAAGAACTAACATGCTTTATTTTCATCAGTTGGTATTTATCCAGTGCTTAATCTCTCCTATTACAAGGAAAATGGTTGTTGATGGAAAGGTTGGATATTTTAAGTGTTTTCCTTATAATGTGGATATTAAACATTTGAGCCAAATGAAGGTGGAAACTTATCTTGTCAC
Organism: Rhinocypha anisoptera; assembly: GCA_011762765.2. Taxonomy (NCBI): domain Eukaryota; kingdom Metazoa; phylum Arthropoda; class Insecta; order Odonata; family Chlorocyphidae; genus Rhinocypha; species Rhinocypha anisoptera. Next base: position 12,712 of record WURS02467059.1, on the reverse strand, counting down.
TCCTCTGCAACTTAATATTACAACTTATTAATATCGTCACTCCTCTGCAACTCCATCCTGGCTTTCTTCAGTGAGTCCATCTCTTCCTGCAGCCCCACTTTGGAGATTATTTGGCCAGCCAAGCTTTCCCGACACAAATCACTTTCTTTTTATCTCCTATTATTATTCCCTCTCATTCCTTTAATGATTCTTAGCATCAAATGATGCTGCTACTCGGCAATAAAAAGTAACATCATAAATGTGGACATAGAAGGTGGAAATTGCAGTTGGATATTGTTTCTACCACCTTTGATAATACTTGGGACTGTGCATTAGGGATGATATTACATATAGAACTGTTGTAAAAAGGCTTTTTTAAGGAATTTTAAAATTGATCAATGATGATTCCTAATTGGCCAGTGTAAACCAGGTCAGGGTTAACCCTTTCACTGCTATCACCATCTTAACCCAACAGATTTTTCAACGCAGAAACCCAATTATTGGGTTCACCCAACAGAACTTTTCATATGCAAACGACCTAATGATGAGTTTACCCAACACTGTGGTTGCTGAGAGCGAACAATGGAGGTATAAAATGTTACTCTTCCACACCCCCTTCTCAGTGGGACTCCCGACTCTTTTCCTGGTCAGTGGACACTTCTTCCTCGGCCACCTTTGCATCCCTCTAGCAGCAGGTCTGTGGTCAACATAACGTTTTTCCAGTATTTCCATAAGACATATTTGTTGTAATTCTTAAATATATAGTCTCAAAATTGAATTTATTGTGATGCAATGATATTTTTGCAATTATAAGCGAAATTTGAGTGTTATAGAAATATCGAGGAGAAAATAAAACAGAAATATTGAGAAGAAATTGTTAACCATTTCGGGTGGAATGAATATGCTTTTCGACAAGTGAAATGCAGGATTCCTTGTAAGTTTCATGTTTCTTTATTATTATAATCAGATATTGCATATATTTATATTTTGTCATTCCATTTTTTTAGAAAATGGTTCATTTTTATTTTGTTACTCCTGTATGTTGTTTCTATATCTTCATTCTTCTTACCTTCTCAGTGCCTTGTTCATGTAAGTGCTATCTTTCTTCAAATGTCTTTGAACATGCTTCATGAAAACCTCATCACTTCCCTGCCAACTATTACATCATAGTTGCATTCATGCTGGTAATGTTTTCTCAAAGCCTCTTCCACTGAAGTGATTAGTCCCCTCAAATTTCTCGGAATATGAAGAGCCCATTACTTTACCCCCAAATATTTTATCTTTTAGTCAGATGTTTTCATGGTGATGTATACTTTGTCGTCTTCTTCTATTATTTGAAACATCTTGGAGCAATCACATTTTTTGTTGGGTTAATACCAATGGTAGAAGTTAGTGTAAAAAACCTTTTGGTCAGAAAAACAAAAAAAATCATTTCTGATGTTATATGTTTAAAGACTTCAAGATTTACTTTTTTAGCAAAAACACTGGAATAACATATAGTTGACCACAGACTCAATCAGTCTGGGTTTAGCAAATGAGCCGGCTGCATTTCCTCTAACCACCCGATGAGAAAAAGGTTAGACTCTTGCCGAGATGGGTCTCTAAAGGGTCAAACTTTTATACCTGGAAGCTAAATCGATTTGAAAGACTTCAGCATACAGCTGTAGAAAATCTCTCAGAATGCTCAGCACACAGTGAACATTTCTCTGAGAATTTCATCGATGCAAAAGGGTTAATGAGTATTTATTACCGTATTAGAAAACTATTGGGTTTCAAATTGCAATGGTTGGTCCATGAAGTAGGTAACTTGTCCACTCATAAGCCTGTTCACCATGAATTGAAACCAGCCTTACCAATGAATACACTGTAGATTATGCTTTTTGCTAATTCAAATGGGATTTATATATATATAGAAAGAAATTTAATCATGTTTACAGGATAGTTAATTAATTTGTCTTTAAGAAAATATTCGGTAGATCATTGTAAATGTTCTTAAAAAAAACTATTTTTCCCTTATCAAAACAAAAACTTTATGGCCCCTCTAAGCTGAAGATGATAAAGCTGTACATAGAAGAAAGTTATTTAGCATGATTTGTGCTCTTCATATGCTGAAGACCAAATGTTCAATTGCTATAGATGAGATTTCTTGTTTAATTTCATCGTGGTTCCTTGAAACCTATAATTTTATGCTTCGAAAAATCTTAATTTACCATGAATGCATTTAGAAGGTCCAATGAGCATCAGCCATGACTAAAACCTACACTTATTCTTTTTGGTAAAAGAGCATATCCTTTAAGAAGCATACTCAATATAATAAAATAAAAATGTAACACTTTTCCAGAAAATAAATACTTTATTACAAAGCACATTTTGACACCTGATCCATCATCAGGTGAAAGACCAGAATATTGTATTTCTTAAGCTCAGTATATTTAAGATTATTGCAATTTACAGATATATTCTCATTTTTGTCTATAACAATAATCTAATTTGCAACATGTCCACTATGTCAGACATGATCATATAGATTTACTGTTCACATTTTTTTGTTTTCAAGAAAACAGTTTAAAATAAACAATAAGGCACATTACAACATCAAGTCCTACTAAGTAGAACTCAATAAAAGTTACAGCAACATACATCTAGAAGATTACAGAAACCTGTATGAGACAGTTTAATGGAGGAAGTTTATGAACTGCAGGGGTAAGAAGAGTTTTAAAGGTGACTGCTTGGAGTTTCTTTGGAGACCTTTTGTAAGCCAATCTTCAGATTTATAACCTGTGACGATCACAGGTTTCTACACATGACTTTACTTAATTGTCAATCAGGAGCCAAGCACCATGAATATAGTAACTTGACAGAAGTATCATTATTGAACCTTAGTCAATAAATATTGTAAAAAATTCCATCATACAAAAATCTATAAAATATATTTTTCTAAAAAAACCACTGAAATTCATCAGAGGTTCATAATATGCTGTAGTCAGGAACAATTTTATGGTATAATTTCCCAATTAATGGAACTTCAAATGTGGAGATTATAGTGATACCAAGGAGGAGCTCTGCATTATTACAAGCCAATACAGTGATGGGAAAATGGTTTCTTTCATTTGGTATTTTGAATGAACTAGCATAAATACCCTTATTTATATCCACACACAAGAATCTCATAATGTTTAGATCCCTGTAGGAGTTACTCCAGGGACTCATAGGCTTTGAGGAGTTAATGGCTCAGCAATTTACTCTCAACCTCTTATGGTAGCCATGAGTTAGTATGTGGCTGGGTTGCACTCTTCCTGGCTAACCCAAAGGTTGTGATTTTTGAGTCATCAATAGGGTATGGTTGCTGTATTTGTTTGATTGGATTTTCCTTTAATTAGAGGAGATGCTAAATGACTATACCCATTTACGGACCCAATAAAAAAGTAATCAGTATAGTTTAGAGCAATTGGTGTAAGCTTACAAAGAGCATTGAGGGAGTCTCATGGGAATAATACATATAATTTTGTATCATTACAACTTTAGATGGTGATACAAATTCTTAATTGGTGACTATACGATAAGATTATTACCAATAAAATGCATTAAATGAAATCATTCCATTGTGTTGTCCAACACTAGAGGGTTAACATATAATTCGCTACCACAGCCCATATAAAAGCAATTGAACACATTATTTATCACAGACAGTAATGTCCCTTCCAATGAACCTCTAAAGGAAAATAAATACAATCATGTTATGAGCAATGATGTGTTGAGTAAGTTTCAGAGCAGGTTAATTTTAACAGGAAAGAGGAATGTTTTTGATCACCAATGAAACAAGTTCATTGGAAGAGATAAGCAGTTGAATAATGAAATATCCTTATTCCTTAGACATAACAGTAAGCAGGTTAATTAATGAAAACAGTAAAATCGACAAAGTTTTACTTCATTACTGCAATGAAAAGTCTGACCTAAATATTAAAATGGCAAAAGCGGTAATCAATCCTTTTGCCATCTTGACCTTCATCCCAACCTATTACATAGTTTTCTTGGAACAAACTAATCTAACCAATATAAGCCCTATCTTATGATCACATACTCTTTACCTATTGTCCTAAACTATAAAAATGTTACCTAATGTCTATAAAGCTATTATCTAATGTCACTTATATAAGTATAATGACCATCAAAGTCGAAATCCTAATGGAAGAAGGCATTGAATGGATGTGACCAATACCTGACCATGAATGTCCGATGGTTTTGACAGATATATAGTAACAGTGTCACCAAACTCGTAAATGAATTGTCTACATATGCCACATGGAGATACATAGTCTGGTCTATCGGACATCTCGGCTGCAACGGCAATAGCTTTTACACGTCTTCTTCCCTCAGTTATTCCCTTTATCAAAGCTGTTCGCTCAGCACAAATGGAATTTCCATAAGAAGCATTTTCAACATTGGAGCCGCTATATATCTCCTCGGAATCTTCCCAGAGAACGGCGGCCCCAACAGGAAATTTACTGAATGGACAATATGCATATCTTCTTGCATTGTTGGCGGCTACTATTAGGTCTTTTCCAGTTTTGTCTAAGGAAAAAATGTACCCATAAAATTAGTAATTTTAAAAACTAGTTTGTTTTAATTGACATTCATTAGTAGTTATTTCGAATTTCAGTACCTATGTACTAAAAGTTGGACATGTGGAAATATCGTAACGAATAACAAAGAAGGAGATTTGTAAACATAATGGTTCGTAGGTTTCCGCGGCATCGGTTTAATGATATCTACATTGTCGGATGGACCCGATAATGCAGAGGTCATCAGAATTCATGGCTACATAACAATTAAAACTGTTAAACAACAAGTTAATGACGCTAAATTAATGTGGAAAGATATGGGAGAAATTAATTTAAAAATGACGTAGGGAATCACTAATAAAATTTAGCAAACAAAATTAGCAGATATTCAAGCAGACATTGACAAATGACATTCAAGCAGATATGGGAAAGCATTGAGCTTGCCATTCCAAAACTTTTAAGTGTTTCTTATACTCACCTACATTATCAAAATGTATTAAATCGCCAGATGTTTCAGGGTTTGCCATGTTACGAACCCGATCCCCTTCGATAAGGGCTATATTCGCCATTTATTCACTTCGCCGGAAGTGAAAGGGGTCGGTGCTGTTCGCGATTCAGGATCAAACTGCGAAGAGTAATTTTTAAAAAATAAAAAAATTACTTATTTTTCAAATTAGTAATTGTGACACTTACCGTACTTTCTTCAACGAAGGCGTCCGACAAATGACTTCCTAATTCTTTCTGAAAAAAAATGTTATCTTTAGAGAAGCACCAATAATATGCTTTGTAATAAAACTAGTATTAACCATACATAGACTTCATAATAACGGTATCTTCAACGGAAAGATTCAAAATTCAAAAATCCTTTACATGATTTTTACACGAATTTTCATAAGTGAAGTATAATCTGGATTTAAAACTACCACATGTCAGTTGTACTAATTGGGTTTTACATTGTTTACCATTTGTTCATTTTATTACTTTAAAGTCTCGTCCTTCCACTAACTCCTAGTAAAAATGTCCTTCCATTAAATACTTTGTTTAAAATGCTTAATGTATATTTATGAAGTATCAGATGAGTAAGAGATGGGCTAACTGATAGAATTATGCTGCAGGTAGACAACGAGAGATTGAATTCACTTAAGTGAGTTAAAAATTAAAAGAATTGCCACGATGCAAATTGTAGATATCTTTTATTTCTGGGTATGAAAAATCTAATGACTAGAATATCTTGAATTACACAACTCTGTCACAAAATAAAATTTAATGTTCTAGACTGCGACTCACCGAATTCAGTATTTAATCTATCATGATTTTTGTCATGGTACTGCAACATTTAAGCAATATTCAACGATCAGATTTATTGCATGAAAAAGTGCACATTATAGGTCATAAATGTCATTCAAATGAAGTTATCACAAGGATTGTAAATGAATCAAAACAACGTAGCATGACCTAACTTAAATCACGGATAATATAATAAATATTATGTATATGATCCATGACTTACATAACGCAACTCAATTTGGAAAAATCACGCTTGATTTACTCCAACATCACGCCTTCATGATTCAAAGCTATAGCTAATTATAGATTTCGTAGAATCACGAGTCTATTTCTTAAAAATAAAAAAATCCCATTAAAGTTAAAGCCTTCTAAATCTAACATTAATTATCCTGGCTATAGAATCTTTCTGATTTGAACTTAAAAGGTAATGACGCAAACCTCTTATTTCAAGCAGTTTGATTCATAGACGTTAATAAAAGTACAATGTGGATGAATAAAAGAATAATAAGTCACTGTAGATACTGTAGGAAGTTCTTCTCTAGGTATTTTGCACTGATGCAAATGGAACGGATAAGTGAAAATAATCAAGACCCAATACATAATTTACACAAGCATAGCCATTTTGAAGACTTAATATTTTAGATAATTACAGTTTTATGTATCCGGAGCCCGGGTTTATTTTCTTCAGAAAAATAGTACTTTGTCCTTCGTACCGAACCTTCAAAAATCTGTGCGGGAAAACGATTGGTCCGCCATTTTTCCCTAAGCAGTGGCTGAATAACTGAATAACGTATATTCACACTTGCGACATTAGCGCCAGTATATTGCGGTGGGATTTTTCTTCCTTAGAAGCAGATCAGATAGAGATTCATACAGATACCGTCTCATTCTATTTCGTGGCGTTAATTTGCGACGTGTGTCGATGTTCTTGTCAGGACATTGGAATAGATTGAAGTGGTATTTGCACCAGTTGTGGTAGCGTGTAAAGTTTTACTTTCTTAAGTTGGTTTGCAGTGAGGTTGTTGTGATTATACTTCATGGCTGAACCACATCGAAGATGTAAAAATCAGTTCGATTGTTGACTCCGTATTTCTACTACCGTGTGAATATAAACTTCTCTACTCGTCCCGTTATCATTGATGCTTAAAATATGGGGGATATTCCTGCGGAGGAGGTAATTATATATTTCTTGTCTCATTTTGTTTTTTTTTTTCACATAAGTCAAATCGTATCTTGAAGTCTTCACCATTTGTAGTGAAATTTCGCCTTGTCACGCTTACATTACCAATGCATTTTTTACTTAGGTACGGAGGAGAAGGCTTGCCAGGTTGGAAGTTACACTTTCAACTCCTATGCAAGATGCCACCGGTGTTGCTAGTCCAGTAAACCAACCTCCACTTTCAAACATGGCGTCGAGCGGCAGATCTGACCAAATGGAGGGTGAACACGCTGCAAATTCAAGTGGTATGTCATATCATCCTCGTTTTCCACGTTATCAAAATATCACATTGACGATTCTGCTACGGGTTTTTAATTTTCGTACATGCGTCCTCCTGTCTCATGAGTCACATGTTTCTCGGAGTGCGTGTTTTTAAATAAAACATCCCAATGGCACCCAATAATAAAAATTTGATTACTATAGTATTTTTTAAACCATTGTCATTTTTAGCTGACTTCACAGTAATTTAATTCTCCTGATTATTGCTTCTACCATTAGTTAAGTATAAACATGGTGTTGCGGGACCTGGTGAAATGGTTAGTAAGAATGCAATTAGGGTATTTCATATTCAGTTTTCGGGTTTTTCTTCGTTGTTGAAATGCAATGTTTCGTAACAATCATTTTCGGTACGGTCAACGTTAGACATTTTAAATCCTCTAAAACTGGCTTGAATGGAGTTTAGTGCATTCAAAAGAAGTGGAGATTGATGGTATAAAATAAAAAGTATTTAAAACTTGACCTGCCCGTCTAGAGAAAATGTATCAAGAGTCACCTGTACTAGATTTTAATCCGACTCGAAACTTCTTGCTCAACTTATTCCAGGAAAAAAACGAAGCAAAGTAGTTTTAGTGCAACTAGATTCTTAATTGTTTTCCATTAAATATTGTTATACAATCCTGTTTTTTTGTGTTCATGCTACGAAGTGATTCTAGATAATTTTATTTGGGTCATGTGATTCGTTATTAAAACGCTGTTTCTGTTTTTTATTAAATCCGGCACCCAAGTTTGGTTATGTTTCACCATGTTTTCAGATAGGACTTTAGTGGTTGGCATCAGTTGTTTTATGTCAAGATTTATTACTCCGGAGTTAATTTATGTTTCAGTTTCTTAGACTTTCCAAAGTACTTTTTATTTCCAGTTAGATGATATTGGTTATGTAATTCATTTTTAACCTTTTGTCACTCAAGGTATTGTTGTATCAAATCCCCCGTTATCTGTAAAACTCAAGTACCTATCAATTTCGTTTTCAAATACATAAAAATTTTTTTTACTTTGGAAACTGGAGCCCTATTTACAACTTAAATATTTTACATAAGTAATTGCATGTTTTCAACCGTCATGCAGCTTGTTCTAAGTTATTATCTAACATATCTATGCTCTAAATACTCGTCCATAGGTATTCTATTTATCCAATCTTTCCTAAGGAAGATTGGATACATAGAATACCAATCCTCCTTTTGCATTTCCATTAGAATGTTTTCTCATTTAGGTTGACTCATTATGCAGGACTATAGTCTTTCAGGAATATTTAGAAAAGTCTTTCTTTTACTTTTTATTATAGCTGACATCTAAATTGCTCACTCTATGCTCTTCAAATCCGTTGAGACACACTATTTCTCCTGTCTTTTGTAAGAGCTTCATTCTTTAGCATTTCCTTTAACAATGTTATCACACAAAAGGTACCACGTCATCCTTCTAGAATAGTACCGCTCCTTGAGTTTTGAATTTTGGAAGTGAAATAAATTTATGACTGCATTCCTTCCAATGCTTTACTGAAAAAGGAATTCAAATTTGTGAAAGGCTGACTTTCATTATGGTTGTCATCAGACTCACGAAAATGAAAAACATTTCTGCAAGTTTTCTCCTTTTTGTTCTTTTCCATAGAATCGCTAATCCTCTTGCCAGATTCTTTCCTTCTCATTTCTTCTAGGTTTCATATCTATCGCTCTACTGCCATTGTGCAAAATGGCAGAAGAGAGGTCAGCAAAATGTGATCTCTTTCTATGTCCACTCCTGGTTGTCCACATGCTCCCTTTTCCCATTTCTTAATCTCTGTTCTACCTTATTATAGTCATCTTGGCTCCTGTACCATTCTCCTGGTGTCTTGCAAGCCTTCCTTCCTATCCATATATGGTTTTGAAACCAAGTTTTTGCTGCTATCATCTTATTGTCTTTGCAAAATTGTACAAGCCTGTGACCTCCTGTAATTTCTCTTTCCCATGCCATAGTTTCCATCTTTTCCCTGTTCCCCTCTCCTTCCACCGCATTCCAGTCTGACATGAAAACCTAACATCAGTTATTTCCCATTATGTTTCCTTTTCCGCCAAGACAAAAATCTCTTAGACCTTTCTGTCATCATGACTCTTATATGGTATATATAATTGTATAATCAGCAGGCCTTTTGTTTATGGTTCTATCCTAATGATTATAATTCTGTTCCATAAATACTTTATTCTTGTAACTGACGTTTACTTTTTTTTACACATGATTCTGACTCAGTTTCTTCTTTTTTTTATCTCCAAAATGTGAGAAGCTTGTAAAACAAGCTCCATAAGAGCGAATCACCGTATTTACCCGAATATAAGACGACCCCCCCTTTTTCTGAGTCTAAATTTGGAAAAGCAATCCTAGCTTTATTTTGTGGTAAATATGGTTTTACAAAAATGTATAATAATTGTTAAATTACCATATGTACCCGATTACAGCAGAAGGCTGAATTTACACAACACGTGGCGACCTGAATTCAGTTTTTTATGAAATCAGATTATGTAAAAACATGATAGTGGCTAATTATGATAAATGTTTTAAGAAATTATGAGGCTCATAATGAAATACTGTACTCTTGGCCATTATATCTATTGTCACTACAAAGTGATGCATAGATTTATGTTATTTATATTTTTTGTTATGCATATATTCAGTAATACAAATAAAATGTTGAATTATCACAAGCTGGGTCTGAATCAATGAACTATTATCAGTACTTTGTAATTGACCTGGCAAAATCCCTATGCCCAGCACTTTCTGTCTCATCGTGAAAAATATTTGTCTGGTGAAAATTTTGTCAATTTTTCGTTTTGATGAAGAAGATTCGTTGTTTTCATAGAAGTTTGTATCTTAAATTGCACGCGTAGCATGCGAAACCATTTTTGTTATTTTTACAATCAATCTTAATTTATTTGTTTATAATTACACTGTATTCTCTAAAACCTTAATCATGGTTGCCTCTTTGGTTTATTTCCTTTAATTTTTGACTGACCTCAACCGTGTATTATATTCCTCTGAACAACGTGCGCCATGGGGCGAGCAGTTATCACACCGACACGCCAGTGTGACAACTGCTCGCGAGAGACCCAAAAGACAGTTTGTCACTCAGAACTTTGAGGTTCCTACCTTCAGCTATCGTTCCTGTGCTTCCTATCTCTAGGTCAGTGCCTTCTTCCTAAGTGGTAGTTATGGTGTAGCATATGTTCTAAACATGTACAGGACAGTAACCCATGATTGAATAACGTGATGAGATACGTTCTAGTAAAGTAAAAATTGTAAACTACTAAGGACTTATGCAGCAATTTGGTACTATTTAATTATGCAATAGTGTCGGGAATTTCTTTAAATTTAATCAATGACTGACGTTAAAGACTTTCTTCAGGATTTTGCTGTAATTTCACTAAGTTCTGTTATTTAGTTTCGTTTAAACGAATTAAAACTTTCGTCGGGAACCAAAACAGCCTTACATAATTTCAACTAGTAACGCCATAAGAATACTTAAAAGATCGACCAGGACCATATCGTCTCGTGCGTAACATTGGTATACAAAAAATCGTGATTCTACTCGAATATGAGACGAACCCACATTTTCCGAGGGTAAATTTGGAATATTCGTTTGAATACTGTACATAGGTATAGGCCTGGTGTGGCAGAATTGAAACAGAAAGAGGTGTCTGATTCTCAATAGTTAAAAAATATTTTATTTCCCTCGACTAGTTTTGATGATTTGTAATCAGGTGAAGTAATCTTCATTAGAGCACTAATCTGTGTATGATGTTTATTAATATCCGCATGTACTGGATGGTTACAGTGACTTTTCTCTACATGGCATTAAAGTATGAAGTCAAATTGAGAATAGATTGTCAAGACGTGTAACTTTAGAAATAGAGGTCTACAGTGATCTTGGTGCTGAGCATCTGTAATGCCTCTTATTGCTTGTTTTTGTAAAACAAATAGCCCCTTGACACCCACTGACACCCACACCCCAATGCCATAGTTGATGTGAGAGTGAAAGATTGCAAAGTAGACTCAACAAATTCTCTTTTGGAATTAGAAATTTTAGCTTCTGTGACATGTACAAGGCTGTAGCGAGCTTTTTACTCACTGCAGAGTGGTGGGTGTTTCAGATTAACTTTTTGTCAGGATGAAAGAAAATTGGATTTAGAGCTGCTTCGGAGAAGTAATGATTGAGACCTAAGGTGGCTACTTATGGCTAACTCAATGCACTCTTCAAAACACCACAGGAACCTTTAAATTAGGGGTGAGCTGATAACCTTATTTTTCCCATAACTAATACCAGATATTTTGTGCCGATAATCCGATATAACTTACGTATATTGCTAATGAGGTATTAGAGAATTCTATTTAGGGCTGAAAACATTTCTAGACAATAGTTTTAAAGCATTTATTTAAATAATCAACATACACCTTGTATGAAAATAAACAATTTATATATAATTATTCCATGTCACTTCATATTATTATCCAAAAAATCAAGTTGCTTCACCTTGATTGAGTTCAATGCCCCCTTGTCTTAGTAGACACTTAAGTTTGCTGAGCTGAAATAAACCTTTCTGATGCAATGGACCCTGATGATGTAGCTAAAAATATTTTAGCTACTTCTGACAGGTGAAAATGTTTTTTACCATCAACATAATACATTATTCAACATCCCTATTTCTGCTCCAAGTTTAACTTATTCCGAGGGAGATGCAGGTGAGGGAAACTTTGTGTTGTACGTGCAACTTTTTTAGTCATAAGCAGCCTAATAAGATCTAAGCACTGGAAATATTGTAACTCCAGAAAATATCGGGTTCCGCTTTATCCAATTTATCGATCTTCTACTGTACACATGAGATTGATGAGAAAGTCTTGAATGTGAAAATATTATCGGATCCTGCTGCTCTGATTCTGATATAACGATAACCAAATATTGGTCTGTATTTATCTTAGAAATTCTTATCTGCTTAGCCCTACTTTAAATGGACTGTAAAATTTGAAGTGTCCTTACCCTCTGGAAAATAGTTTAAAACAAATAGTTTTCATAGGCTCCTTCTATCATTGCCCCTCCAGTGATGCTAGTGTCTGTAACTGCAGGAAAACTGTAGTGTCTGTTCTAACCGTTAATCTTGGTCCTATTGTCCTTGCGGATGATTTCCATCCCTCCATTGGTAAGGACTCAAATGGCTTTGCACAATATGCTCATGATAGTATTCCAGGGACCACAAATTCTCCATAGATGTACCATAGATTACTTGAGTTTCTCCACTTCTGCCCCCCATGTTAGTCAGTCACCACATGCAAAATGTCTCCCATTCAGACCATCATTCCTTCCTTCTTTGGATTTCGCACATAAATCTCCTCTCCTCCCCTGCCATTCTTAGCATTTCTTCATTAG